>VDFB02265696.1:0-49380 GCA_007258455.2 Sequoia sempervirens
CTATCTTCTAGCAATTTTAGTGTCGAGATCAAAACATTAATTGTTTGCATTTATTCAATTCTTGCAATCCTTTAGAAAACAATAAAAATAGGCCTTGGAATGCATAATTTTAGGAAATTAGGGACTTAATTAGGTCCACTAAATAAAGGGGGAAAAAACATAATGTGAAATTGTTAAGGGTGACAATTTTTGACACTACAATTATACACTTTCCATATTATATGATAGACATCTTGATGTGTTCATTGTTTTAGGTTGTCAATTCACACTTTCTAATCTTGGCATTCTCCAACATGATAACAAAGCCATGAGAGTGCATTAATTCCCACATTAAGGTGATTCCCACACATAGCCCTATCATCAGAGTATTGTAGAGCCATTCTAAAAATTGGGTATTGATTTTTTAGTAACTTATTATTTTAAAAACTAGTGTATGCATACTTTGGTAGCTATTTTTTTGTTGAAGGTGTTTAATTTTGGATCAAATTCACATCTTCTACGCATCCGATAGAAAAAATATTTATGGGTTTTGTGTGCAATAACAAAAAACCATCTGGGTATCTCTTTTTTTAGATAGTAATCAAATATTGCAACAAATGCTATCAAAATAGCAAGATGCAACCATTTTTCCTACAAATTAAAGTTTTTTTTTTAATCAAGTTGCATCTTCAACAAGTTGGAAAGAAAAAATGTTTTTTGGATTTTGATTACAATGTAAATTTTTTGGGTATTTGTTAGATTTTGCATGTAGCAACCAAATTTTACAAAAACTAAATCAAAAGTGTCCAAACAATTGTTGATGAAAAATAAAATATTGTAATAACTTTTGATTAGTAACACAAAATTGAGTCTTTTTTTTTCAAAATTTTATATTTTATATTTTCAATCCATTGGACTTATTTTCATTGTAAAAATCATCATGCATTACAAACAGTCGATTTGGCATCCAATATTCACAAGTTATAGTCTCTCTTACACATTGTTTTGGGGGGCCTATATTTTTGTACTAATAATTTTGGGGATATACTTCCATTTTGTATTATCCCCTTCTCAGAACTGATCATTCAGTTGGCCTTTTACTGGAAGCAGAAATTTGGTGGGAAGGTAAAATTAGGTTTCCTATTTTTTGAGGAGGTCTTTGCTCAGATATGGTGGATTCAATGGTGGATTCCTTCTGGGTTTTCAGAGAGCTTCGCAGTGGTATGTTCATCTCGGCATTCAGAGCACTTTTTGGAATTTACTATTTTTAGTAAATTCTATTTTTGGCAGCTTTCCAGATGAGTTCAGCTCGGTTGACTTCCTGCTTCAGTTTGGTCAGATGTTGGCTCAGTATTGGCTTCAGGGAACCTCCGGAGGGATAAGCTAAGTCATTTAATTAAAAAGTCACGTTTAAATATTATATTTTAACGTTGACCATGGGCCTAGATTAATGACTTAAAGATGTTTTTAAAAAAGGGGTCTTTGAGGGTGGCGCCCTCATGAAAAGATTACTTTAATATTTCCCAAAGTCAAAACAATGTTATGAGGGGCGTAATTATCAAAGTTGATATTCATTTAAAATATCATATCTTAAGCCATAAAGGAGAAGTACGCCATCTTGAGGAGATGAGAGGTTTTGACCTAAAAGCTGATTTTAGGGTTTCGTGAAGTCAAACGAAACTTATAAAGAGGAGTCTTGTGCATCTTTTTGGGGATCTTTTGGAAAATATACTGTTATGCTGCCAGATTGGCTCTGGGACTGCTTCGAGGAATGAAGGCCTCCTAGCTTGGGCATCACTTCGTGTTTGGAAGACAACATCTAGTGGTGAATCATTGTATTGTGATTGCATTTAGTTTGAGCATTGTGTTTAGCTTCTTGCATTGTTGAATCTGTTTTGGGCATTTTAGTGTTTCAGCATTTTAGCATCATTTACTACAGCAGATTGCATGTTTTACTCATATCTTGAAAAATACAAAAATAGTCTTTCTGGGTATCGTCTCATTCTCTCTGTTTGTCAAGAGCAATCATATTCTCCAGTTTATAGATTTTATAGTGCTTGCAGTATTTTTTAAAGTGAAATCGCCTTTCTCAGCAAGGCCGTACCTTTTCAGCCTTCTTGGGATTCGTGCATTAAACATTCGTTGCATATTGAGTCCGGGTTAAGTTGTTGGGTTGGGCGCCATCATCATATTAGTCTTATGCATCTTAGTTTGGGCAATTTGAGTGAGTTGTAAGGGAGCTATGAGCATTTGAATCAATTCATAGGCTGCTGTTTTTAATTACAAAGTACCGATTTGTGGAAAACAGAAAAACAGAATGTTAATTTCAATATTTGTAATGATTTGATGTGGCCTCTTGAACTCAGCCAAGAGAGATTTTATTGTATTGTAATGATTCATATTTCCAGCTCTAACATCTTGACAGGCGTATGATATTAAATTGTAAACTGACCAGTAGTACTGGCAGTCATTCTTCAGCTTGTTGATTTGAATTTGTAATGCTCAATTTCATTTGAAGTTTGTAATAGATAGATCTCCGCCCTATGGTCGCTACTTACCCACACTGGGTCAGCAAGCACATTCTGGGTGTTGAGTGTTTCAACTTTCAGTAGTTTCTTTCAAGCATTGCTTTTAGTATTCACTCCGTCATATGGTCGCCCCTCACTCCGCATTGGATTGGGTAGCACATACTTGACGTCGAGTTCTTTCCTGCATTTAGAATAGGAAGATCCTCTGACCAATGCTCGCCATCATCGGTACCATTACGGTTCAAGTTGCTTTCTTACGTTTTTGGTTTACTCCTCTAGCCTTAGCGGTTTTGCTTTTATGTCACATTGTCAGAAAAAGCGAAAAAATTTGGCTCGGAATATTTTACATTTCACATTCATATTTTGCTTAATTAGACCATGTCTAAAAAATGTAAAATAAAGTGCACATATTTTTGGAGTAATCAACATGAGGATGATTTTTTCTCTCATAGCTCACATTCTCTCATCCAACTTCTTTCCAAGATCGTAAAGCTTGAA
Organism: Sequoia sempervirens; assembly: GCA_007258455.2. Taxonomy (NCBI): domain Eukaryota; kingdom Viridiplantae; phylum Streptophyta; class Pinopsida; order Cupressales; family Cupressaceae; genus Sequoia; species Sequoia sempervirens. Next base: position 3,006 of record VDFB02265696.1, read on the forward strand.
TCGCCTGTTGCTACAATTTGAATCTAGTATTAACTCATCCACGAGTTCCAATGATTATTTGCATTAAGAAATTATTATCATTATTCCAGATCCACCACATTGGGATACATATCTACCAAACATGAAACATGAGCATCTAGGGTGTAAGAGCAATCTTGCATCAACCAAAAAAAATGTTGTTTCTTTTCAATAAGGGCTAAATTTGGCAACTTACTATTTTTAATAAGTTTGTATTTATGCATGTATGGGCATGAAATATTACACAAACCTACGAAATGGTAACTTGAAGCCAATGGCGAAGAAATCACTTCAATATCATTTGTCATTTGAGAGATATTAAAAGTTCAATTTTCGAAAATCCTGTTAAAATATTCGAAGTCAATTTTGAAGCACTTAGAGGCTCCATATAGGCTTGAAAATTGGCAAAAAATGAAAGTAGTCTACCTTTAGATACTACTTCCTAAGGATGCACCTTCTCAAGAGATTTTTGAAGATATATTATAATTGAAAATCCAATGGTTGGATCAAAAGTTATGACCCTACAAAGTTGTACTACCAAAATTAATAATTTTTTTGAAATATCTTCTTGAGGAAGTTACACTTTCCAGAAGATTCTAGGGTGGTTACACCTTCCAAATAAAGGATGTGAATGGGGGTTACAAAGTGGAGGGAAGAGCAACATAGATGGTGGCTTCGATTTGTAGATTTATGTAACCAAAAATCCCATTTGATGGCAATTGTAATGTTGTAATTTCATTTTCATTTCAATGATAATGAAAAATCTTTGCTTCCTTGTATTTTTTTGGTGCAATTCTTTGTTGTTGTTGTGAGTTTTGAATTTTAAGGGGAACACCCTTCATCAAAACATCACATCTTTGTTTGTAGAATCCCACCTTGAATATTTGGATGACACCATTGAGGAAATTCATCTTCTCTTTGATGTTAGCTTCGATGAAGTTGTATCACCATTGGTATCTTTGGATATTGATCTTTCATTGCCTACGTCAGTTTCTATCATGATAGATTGTGTAGATATTCATGAGTTCAATCTGACTAAGTCATCATCTATGTTGTCATCCTTTGCAAAATAGTATTAGATTCTCATCGATCTAGTTGCTATACATCCATGGTCCTTGTTCTTGAATCATATATGGTACCTTATCCATCTTATCAACATTCGTCACACATCAAAATTTTCTTAGAGATCATTGAGCATCATTCAAAGAAATCATTTCAATCTTGTGATCATGTGTAGAATTTAGAGGCATTCATCTAACTTCCTACATATTCCTATTTAGAATGGGAAGTTATCTTGCACACATTTGTGGTGTTGTTTCTTCCTAAGGGGATAAATGTTCAACAATCATGGATCATCTTCAACATCTAGTGTTGAGCATCTACTAGCACTACATGAATCATTTTGCGGGGAGGATGCATGATTTCTCTTCTCTTCTTAGTTTTGGCAAAATGCATTTCCTCACATAAAGTTCATTATTTCACACTTTTTTGGAGGGTCACATAGGCCTTCTCTCTTTTCTCTCCTATGGGAGGAACATTAATTGTACTTCAAGTGCTAGAATTAGTCCTTGGGGTGTCATCATGAGTCCTCCATCTACCACTTATCTTCTTCACTAGTACATTTTATTTGATTGCATTTGTATCATTTCTCTTTTGGAGAGGAGTTTTATTTTCCATTGCATTTTCTCCTTTTTCTCCACTTTATGAGAAATTTGTACATGAGTACCTAAAATGGTCTAGTAACTAAGACTCATCATATATGCATACATTACTCCATAAGTTGCACTTAAGGGGGATGTTAATGTAAATAGAATCATTATTCACCTAGTTAACTAATCACATTTCTAGGATTGACCTATTTACAACTAGCTTAAGTTTACTTAGGTTTATTTTGCTTTTGTCTCACTTCATAGCATTAAGACATGTGTCCTCATCACTTGAGACACCTATTGACACTTTCACATACTTGTTGTGTGAACTCACAAGTGTCTCATCTTTGGAGGGGTAGTAAAATTTTCACTCCTACCTTCTCACCTCCTCATCCTTGCATATATATGCAAGATTTCTCATTGTATTATACACACTTCATATGATATGATAAACATCCTATTGTGTTCATCGCTTCACTCGTGGAAGGTTATCAATTCATGATTTTTGATCTTGGCATTCTCCAACAATAAACACCTATTTATAGTGCTCAATTTGGAATGTTTGGCACAAAAAACTAACTCTACTATAGAACATGCTAGTAAAATGCCATTACACATAACTTTACTTTGCATTAATCCACTCTTAGGTCTTGTAATAGATTCCAAAGTGTAGGACCATGGACCAGGTTGCATGAATGTCCTATTTCGCCTCCTTTAAAATCCAAATTCTCACATTATAGTTAATCCTTTTGGAAATTAGTTATTATCTAATCGATTTATGTGCCAAAAACCATAAATTGAGTGACTACTTATATGCATTTAGAGACATCTCCTAGCTCATTAGAAGCAATTAAAATTTGTGTAATCACGTAGAAGTAATTTATTCACTAGCCTTATAAAGCTAAGGTAAGCTAATTACAATAGTTCATTAAACTTGCATCTTTATCACATGCTTGACATGATTGTGAACTTGTATTCTCTTTATAGGTTGAGTACTACCAACTTAGTCAAGGGTTACTCTTCTCATCTTGAAGCAAGCTTCATTATGCTTCTTAGCACAACTCTTTTCAAAAGTAAGTCCAAAGTGAAGGTGAATTATTTTGAAAGGTCACATCAATAGTAGACTAGGCTATACCAAAATAACTAATCTACATGGCATGACCTCATTTGAAACCATGTCACATGGTACAATCTAATTCATAAAAGCACAAACTAATTAGAATTTTGGTATAACCTTCTGATTTCTAAACTTCATGATAATTTTTTATTCTAATCAATTTTAACATTACATTAACAAATTAATCACAAAACCAAAATAACCACTTCAATAAAACAAATAAATACCCTATTCTTATCCAATTACACCAATTACTTAACTCTCTTATAGAAATCCAATCCAATGGTTGAATATTTCAATTAACTTAGATTAATGTGGGAATGTAAGGACATCCCAAGGGCATGGTTTTATTTTTTCCATAGATAGTAGGAAAAACAAGGTATAAGTTTAAAAAACAGGGATGTTTTAGGCAACATTGTAAGAACATGTTTTGAAAAAAATCTATATTTCATTTAGATAGCACGTTGAAGTACAACTCTACTAGTGAGATAAAGAGGAAGTTGTCTAATAAAAGAAAAAAGTAGGAATAATTAAAACATCATGTCCTTAGATTCTCATGGTCACCTTTATGGAGTGGCAAAATTCTATCTACTTTATTTAAATTGGAAATAAGTATTACAATTGATTTTGGTTGCTTTTTCATTATCTTCCATTTTATATGGGGGAAAATTAAACTTTAATTGATTTTGGTTGCTTTTTCATTATCTCTCATATTATGGAGGAGAATAAACTTTCTTTATATGCACTTTAGCTTTTAAGTATACATTAATTTATCATTAAATAAATAATAATTAGATATTGGAGGAGAATAATCTTTCTTTAAATGCACTTTAGTTTATTAATTTATCATTTTATAAATAATAATTAGATATTAATAATTTGTAATAATTGAATAAGATAATGAAAGTAGAAAATAATTGTATTTAATTTGATAATTTAAGAATATTATAAAATTATTATAGATTTAAATTTGATGTGTTTTGAGATTTAAAATGGTATATTAGTAAATTACTTAAAAAAATTAAAATATTTTATTATGATTGTGTAGGGATGAATCTAATTATTAAGGTTGGATTTATAATCATGAATTTGTCTTCCACCTTCAAACTTGTTATATGTAAATTTGTCAATTGAAGTGTGTATTTGTGAATGATGATCAAATTTAACTCTCAAATCATAAGTGTCAGACAAATCCATGACCATGAGATCAACCCTACAATAATGAGCTAATTGTGAGGGAGAAAAATGGCTAGATCATAGTGGATAATATGTGTACCAAATAAATATGAGTTTGGGAGTAATAAATAACTCGATAGAACAAATGTATAAGAGTGAATATAAGAAGGAATAAATTGTAGATGTAAAGAAAAATGTATGACATAATAAGTAGATAGCATAAGACAAGAGATCCCATTTTATAACAAAAATGTACTATTTATCAATATATCTATAATAAAATACTGACTTCAATATAAACACAAAATTAAATAGAAAATATCTTAAATAGACAAATTTAATCATTACATTTTTTTAATAGAATCTTATTCTTTAAATAACACATTCAAATGACAAATTCTACAATGAATAATTCATAAAACACAATCTTTAGTGTGAACTCTTTTTATATCCATCTATTTTTTTAGAATATATGTAAATATTATTTTATCAATGATTATCTACACACTTCTCATCAAAAATTAAAAAAAAATCTGCCATCTATAATTCATGAAAAGAAATAAGAAATTGAGAGGAGGATTGACTTGAAACTATATTAGATCTTACATGAAAACACATAATTGAATAACATATTAAATATATTTTAAAACTCTTGATAAAATGGGTCACAATGAGCCAGGGCTGCAATGCCATATGCATCTCTCAAAAATTCAAAATAAACTTAAATACCCACAATTCGAGAATTCATCAAACCCTAGTATTACCTAGTACTATTTATCCAGACCAAAATCCTTCTGGAGCCCAGACTTCTCCTGTACTTGAAGAGAGGGACAGAAAGATGAGCCACAAAACACTTAGTAGCACTTATATATAAGCAACACCAAAGGCTTGCAGAGCCCAAACTTGAGACGACTACATGAGAGAGAGGGACAGAATAGTGGCCAACAGAACAGTTAAAGCTCCTCCAAAAGCCTGGAATGTTGGTGAAGCAGCAGCAGTGGTTGGCGGCATGGCTTCAGGGGAAGGAGCAGGTGCAAATGAAGTAAACATTGGAGTCGGAGCTGGTGCTGAAACTGGAGCTGAAATTGAAACTGGGGTTGGAGCTGGTGAAACTGATTTTTTGGATCGTATACTCAATACGATCACATGAAGCTTCTCAGACTTCTGACAGTTATCACTGTTTCCGCTGATAAAATAAAAGGGTCCCGAATGAGAGAGATTGAAAACTGTGTGTCCATCTTTGAATGATTGAATGGCCGCCGACGTTTTGCAATTCGTATAGTCATCTAAGGAGCTTACTTGCAGCACTGAATCCTCGTTTGCATTGTAAACAAACACTTTAACCAAATCCAGACAAACCAATTAGCAAATGGGTAAAAAAATGCATTCTCAAAATCCTTCAACTAATTCTTCATTTTCTTTTTCAACTGATTTCAATGTAAAAAAATTGTAGACCTACAGGCCAACATTTTAATACTTTAAAAGAGGGGGTTTTTGTATAAAAAAGGGTTTATGGGGATTGAGATTTTGTGGATTATGGAGTTTGATCTAAAATTTAAAAACAATTTATACTACAATTGTTTGCAACCAGAGCTAATGATGAGATTCCCCTGACATGTTTAATTTTTAATAGTGCAACCCCAAAAGTTGGAATTCTAACATATGACTACCCAATCTTATCTGTGGCTGCATTTAAACATTCTGGGTTCTAAAAATAAGATGATTATTTATTAGTTTTGTCTCTACTAAATATTATAAACAAATAGATATGTTAACCCAGAAATCCTAAATTGAAGTCAGACCAAAACTTCAATATGCTTAAAAAAACTAAAAGTTAGAGCCATGTTGTATGAATTTATACTATATCAATTAACAGACAGACTTCTGGATAAACTAGGACAAGGAGGATTAAATCAAGGTCTCACTTTCAATTGATTGTAATGATCTAAACCAAATGTTGATTTAATTCTTGTCCACAATTTATTGGAGAGTCTTTCCATTAATATTATCAATTGAGAAAGCTTGGAATGATGTTAGACCAAAAAACCAAAAAAAAACATCAAAGAGTGGATTTCATAGGATTTCTTACAGAGGGTATCTCCAACTTGAAATCTGTTTTTTTCAGCCCACTGATTGTAGGTTGTAGTTTGGGTGTTGTTTGGCACTGACCAACCATTTTTATCTCCAACTTTATGCTGGAGGGCAGCTCTAACCTCCAATAATGTTGGTGAAAGAAGACAAACAATGGCTATAAACATCAGTGCTTGATTATTTCCACCCATAACTGATAACAGAGGGCTTGATGAGAAACTACAAAGCGAAGCTGTATAGGAGGCAGGACCAGATGATCTGATCTGATCTATGTCTTGTGGTGGTATGGGCTTGGCACATTCAGTTAATATAATGGTCAGAAGCTTCGGTGGGCACCTTTACCTTTACAGAGTCTGTCAAGGAACTTGCTGTTCGAACTCACAGTTAAGCTAAAGTAAAGTTAAGGAATCCCAAATTAGCCACAGTTTAAAGACAATGAGCTTTAATGAGCTTTAATGTTTTGCAAGAGTGTAAAATTTGTTTGGGCCACAGTACAACTATGGGTTTTATTCTTTGCTTTCCTTTTGGTTTTGGTATAGCCTTTCTACTGTTAGAGGAGGACGAAGTTAGTCTTTATTTCTGTCAAGCCTTGCAATTTGTTCAGCTTGGTATTCAAAAGAGAGAATGGAATGGTTGCTATTCTTTTGTGACCTGTATCTTTCTTTATAGCCTTTATTCCCTTGTTTATTTTATGCTTCCTTGAAAAAGAAAATTGCAGGAATAAAAGATAAAGTTGTATTTTTTATTAACAAAGTTGCATTGTGGGTCTCATGGCTTCTCGTCATGAAGCTTCCACCAACAAACGTGTAAAGATGTGATAATGAGTGAGGTTAAAGCCTTTCCTTCCAGCCCAATATTTGAAACTGGTAACCAAAGCTTATCACATCTTCTCTCCTCTGGTATACTATTACAAGAGTTTAAATCACCATTACACTGTAGTTAATATGTTCTTTGTTGGGTCTCACATAAACAATTGGTATTTTGTCTCATACATTAAGAATAACATGTGAACAATTGGTATTTTGTCTAAGATTTGAAAGTGGTCAACATTGTTTTTCCTTTTTTAATTAAAGGCTGATTGAAATCTTGAATACATCTTGTGATAGAAACCTGGGTATTTGGATGATGTATTGTACTATTCTACTTATGCACTTTTAGAAAAGTTGCATGTACTTCATCTTGAAGCCCATGTTCACCATTTGCACATGGATATTGTGGATTGGGTTCTTCAAGATAGAATTTGAGGGAATGATATCAAAGGATTTTTCAGTTTAGCCTCTACAATGTAAAGAATCGTCAATGAGTTTAAAAATGCTCTTTATTTTTTCACTTTGTTGATAGAAAAATCTAGATTGGAGTCTTAGGATTTATATTCTATTATATGTAATAAATCTTGGTGTAATGAAATAAAAAGATATTTTAGATATACAATAAAGATAAAATCAGATTATAAGATTATATATCCACAATATACATAAGAGCATATCTTAATATACTTTAGTGGTTTATATATGTGTTATAATTCATTTCTCGTGTTCTACTCTCTCTCTCTTTCACACACACACACACATTACATCTTTCACATATTTTTTATTTTCAGACATATAATTTATGTGACTCATGCACTTATCTCCTACTTTTTCCTTCCTTATTTAGTGTCTTCATAATTTCTTTCTATCGTGTCCTTTAATAATAACATTTAATCAGTGTTGCCGGGAGATGCATCTCCTACCCCCTGAGATGCGTCTTGGAGAAGTCCCTAGAAACGCCTCCAACAGCTTGGAGACTTGATGTGCCATTTCCCGAGTCTTTCAAAGTCTCCTAGCGGAAAATTTGGCGTCTCCCGTGAAACTTTACTATTGCTCTTGTTTTGAAAGTTCAATGTCATGATATTTTCTATAAATTATTAATTTATTAATTTTTATTTATTTTAAAAAAAGATGGTGTCTCCAAGTACACCTGTCTCCTATTTTTTAAAAAAATCCATACCGGTACCAATCTCTCGTACTAGTACCAATACCTGTCTCCTAGCAACTGTGCATTTAATTATCTTATTCCCATGAATTTAGCTTTTTTCTTTTATGATATTTTACTCTTTTATAGCTTATGTAGGCATATTAGAGGTGTTTTAAGGCCATTTAAATAGTATATGATAGATATATTATCTAGAAATTACTCAAAATAAATGTGTGGTACTCTAAAACCTCATATATTTTACTAACAACCTCTTTATGAAGAATTGAGAACTAATCTATGACCTAAAACAAGATATCTATATTAGATGTTGGTTGGGTAGGCATCTAACAACCCAATTGAGGAATAAATGGTTAGTCGATTACACGTATTAAACACATTTATGTGGTACATGCTTGTTTCTTTGTCATGGTGGATATAAAGACCATTAATTATGAAGATCATTTTGAAAATAAGTAAAGATAATCAAGGAAAATATATGACAAATTTAGATCCAACACATGTTCCTTACTTATATGATTCTCATTGTTAGGATCTTATCTCCAAAATATTGTCAAATAAAAATAATAGAATGAAAAGATCACCCTTGGGGTGTAGATCGATTGGTCAAGCCATTGAAAGACATGGATGATCAACGCAGGTTCAAGCCTCGACTCACCCAACCACACACATTATGGGGTCGACACTGGGCTTTGCACAACCTAGAGGTGGATTAGTCTCGCCCGATAACAAAAACTTAAGAGAAGCCCGGTCGATCGACGCCACCTCTGAGATATCAAAAGAATAAATAAATAATAGAATGAAAAAATGGCATAATGCTAAAAAAAATCACTATACACATATTTACTTATAGTACTAATTTTTCTAGCATTATATTATTTTTTCATATATATATATATATATATATATATGGAACAAGTATCACAAAACTCTTCAATGGGGCACTTTAACCTCCGTAAGATAAATTCTCTATTGCAGAATATGATCCAAGATGATCTCTTTATTACAACAACAATATAAAGACCTCACAAAGAGTGACTAATGAGGTACAATGAATGTAGAATAAATCCTCATCCACTTACACTAGTACACAAACAACAATATATGACTAAATAAACTACTAAAAATTGCATATAAATGACTAACTTTAATCACGTGACTATTAGTGGTTTATTTGTACTCATTTATAACACCACTAAATTTATGACTAAACAATTTTAGTCATGTATTTAGTCATTGATTTTAGTCATTAATTTGGTTATTGATTTAGTCATTTATTTAGTCATTATATTTAGTCATTAATTTTAGTCACGTGACTATTTTAGTGGTTTATTTGTAGTCATTTATAACACCACCAAATTTATGACTAAACTATTTTAGTCATTTATTAAGTCATTGATTTGGTCATTGATTTAGTCATATATTTAGCCATCAATTTAGTCATTTAGTCATATTTAGTCATTAATTTAGTCATATATTTAATCATTTTTATTTACTGGTTTCTATTAATAAAAAAGATTACTTATCAACTATTTAAAATATTTGCACAATAAAACAACAATGAGAAGGTAAAAATAACTTATTTTATTAATAAAAAAGATATTACATTCAGCTGTGTAAGCTTGAAAATGGAGTTACAATTTGTTGTCCCAACATAAAGGAACTTGAAAAGATTACAATACATTGCTGAGAAAGAAAATAACTAGCTGAAATTTGCTCTGAAACCTTGCTTTTATGCTGTTCAACAACTTACAAAAGAATAGGAACATGACTGTTATTTTATATCATAACCTATAGTTTTTTACCCTTGTAATGCTTGTTGATCCTCTAACTGTCATTTGTGCATGACTGTTCTTTTATATCATAACCTATAGTTACCCTTGTAATGCATAAGTACATGATACATCTTTGCAAATGAACTTTCATTCTATGATCATGATAAAGCTCCAATCATCTGTAGGTTGCCCTCATTCAAACTAACCATGCACAAAGATATTCAAACTCTCTTGCCTACTGTAGCTTTTTATGGAAACTCTGCCACCACCTCCACTAGCCCATCCCTTACCTCCAGAAGCACTTATCATACCCATTCCCTTCCTACACAAGGCAAAAAAGAGTCCCTCAATGCTACAATCAATAAAACCAATCTATATGTAAGCAAATAAAGTGCATCCATGGCTAGTGTAAACAATAACCTTAAATTTGAAATAATTCAATGGGTCTATACTAAAGTACCAAAGCATTAAGGAGATTTTAAATTTTCTACCATGTTCATATCCTAGAAAGATTAGTGACTTACATCAAAATAACGACTTCCATGGGTCATTATCAATTAAAATTGCTTGCATTTGTTAAATATCTATCATGAACATAACATCTTAAAAGAATATTTCCTTGTTATTAAAACTAGCATACCTATATTAATATATAATATATGTAAAACACGCCGAGAGGTATCTTTATCAAGACACCTATTGACTTGAGAAAAATGCTTACATTTTGATGAATATTTATTTGAAAAATGATCCATTTGATTTCATTATTGTTTTTGTCATTATTTATTTCAATTTCCATATATAAGGGTACACATTCAATTTTGAAATCATACCAACTTGGATATAACAACAATCAACAAATAACAATAAATTGAAATTCAGAAATTTTCATCAATCATTAGATTTAGTATTAACACCATCAAAGAACAATATCACGTCAAAATGGCATTCACTAACTTAGATATATCCACTATTTTTTTTTTAATGTTTGAATACATTGTTAACATTATATACATTCAAACATTTGAATGTCATGAAACCTATAGCTTTGTAATTGAATCTAATAAAGCTTTGCTCTCAGATGAATAATCAAACTTTGTTGTTTTAATGACTGTGCATTTAATCCTCTTTTCATCATTATAAGTCTCTCTTTTCACTTGAAGTTTAAATATGTATCTCTTGAAAAGGACCTTTTGTATAATGTGTGCAAACTTAACATTATCTTGTTCTTCATGCTTCAAACTGTTCAATTCTTTTGTTAGAACACCCATAATTTCTTCTGTTGCTTCTTTAAAACCAGTAATCCAAGTGAATGAAGTATGGTCTTGCACTTTGTATTGAAGTATATATTTATAATAACATTCAAGGAAAGTTTTATCACATCTTCCACAATACCACTAACCATTTTCATTAGTGTTTACCTTCTTTTTGCAGTGCCTATCTCCAATTTTCAAGGGGAAAGTTGTATAACAAAAATTGTCTACCTTAATGAAAGATAAGGTAGCTTTTATCACTATCCAATAAGGTTTACCAGAGTTGCCAAGGTCTTGATCCTGTATTTGTGAGATACTTTTTAACATTTTTTCTTCTATTGCATATGAGATTTCCTTTGTAATAGAATGAGAATGGAGATTATTCCCTTCTGTATCAAACCATAATCTCAATCGGTGTGAGTCAAGAAGATTTGGATTTATAAGGAGTTGGGTTGTAGTAATTGTTCCCACAAATTTCCCACCAAAATCACTAATTCGTGCAGCCTTTAGAACAAGAATGGGGGAAGTTCCTACATTGCACATTTCTTGGAGTTGTTGACCTTCCTTATTGCATAAATCACCCCACATTGTTAATTCCACCATACAACCTGATATGTCTTTCAGTTGAAGGGTTCTTTTTTGAGTTTGTGTGGCATTCTTTCTGAATATTGTGTTTGGTGTGTCAATTGAGAGAACAACACCAATGATATCAACCAAAGAATTGCTTTTCATGTTTTCAATTTCTCTTATCGATGTAAAATGGAATTGTTGTTTTGGTATACAACTATCCTCCTCCAAACACAACTCAACAATCGAATTTGTTTCTAATAAGATTTCCCATTCATTTTTTAATTGGTTGAAATTCTTTTGTGCAGGTTTGAGTCTCCCTTTTGAGATAAGAAACACTTTTCCAGTTTCTATGCGTTCATAAAAATTTTCTGCAACTGTATTAAAACATGTTACTCTTATTTCCCCACCATCTGAATCAACCAAGTCAAAAGTAAACACTTGTCCATCTCCTTTTGCATTGTTAAAATGACGAAGTTGACCCTTTCTAGTGACTCTTTCCTTTATTGACCATCTATTCTGGTATGGATTGAGTGCTGCAATAGGAATGGTTCTTATATGAGGTTCATTTTTTCCAGCAATTGGGTGCTTATATGGACTGTAGGTAGGATCCATGCCTGCATCACCATCATATAAGAAAAATAGTATTCAATAGATTTCAAACACGACAAAAAAATGGAAGAGTAACTGGAAACATTGATAATTTGTTGATTTTTTCATATAGCAGAAGAATTGAATGTAGCGGAAAACTCAATATCATACACATATCTTACATTTTGGAATTTGAGACTCATGGAATCAATATTGAAGAAAATATGCATGTTACATCAAGTATTTTCTAATATTTTCAATTTGTTTTCCTCAACCTTTCTCTTGGCAAGTTGTCTACCATTTTTTATTTTTTCATAACAGTCATATGTGAACAGTGGCATAATTTTTAAGCCTTCGATGCATTTTACACGAGATATAGCTACAAATTTCAATCCTGTTCTTTCTCTCGATCCTATATCAATAGTAGTTTAAATTGATAGAGTCAAACCCTGTGATTTGTGAATTGTCAATGGCCAAGCCAATCTTAACGAAATTTGGATTGTCCTACCCCTCTGTATTGTTGTAATTGGAATTGTCTTTGGGTTACGATCATCAAATGACATTCTTGAATAGCTGTCAAATGCAACCATTACATATGTTGGTGGTTCTGGTGGACCAGTTCCAGGTTTGTATACAATGTTTTGTATATATCCTAAAGCTCCATTAACAAGGCCTGCTTGTATTAGTAGATTTGAGGTTAACATAACCCTGGCATCTTTACATATCAATAATTCTAGATTGAGCTAATCATTTGAGCATTCTTCTCCCGCATTGCTACTTCTTGATTTTATTGCAACACTACGTGCAATAGGATGCTTCAATGAGCATAACATTTTCTTGTTATATTGGTTATTAACATTTTCATTTGTGGAGAATAAATGCACACCATTGTCAAACTCCTGATTGCTTGTTGCATCTAATGTAATGGTGGTTCTTGTCATAAGCAATTTCCAATCATCTATTGTGGGGTTTGCATCTCTCAGATTTGTCAAAAGTTGACGAAATCTTTGTTGTTGGATGTTTTGTCCATCTTGTTTGAATATTTTATCCACAGTAACCATAGTTTTGAACTCTTCACATAGTAACTTAGCTTGTGTGTTGCTGTCATATGCCGGTCTATCATTAACACGAGGTAACTGACACAAATCTCCAACAAAAATGATAGATATGCCTGATAGAAAATTGATAACAATTACTGTGAATACTATAGAACTTTATAGTTATACAATTGTCATTTAGATGAAATTTTTGTGTTTCCATATAAAATAATTAATTTGAATAATCAAATAGATATCTACCTCCAAAGTTACGATTTTTCATTTTGTGGGAATGCTTGTCGGAGTCGAGAATTAATGTTTTCTAGTAAGTTTTGACCAATGAAGCTCATTTCATCAATTAGAATGTACTTGTTGTTTGCTATTTCTTCTTGTGAGCCTCGCTCCTTCCAATTGAGAAAAATTCTGATTGGGATTCAGATTTTTGAATGAACGGTGGATGCTCTTATGTTGAATGCTACAACTCTAGTTGGTGCCAGTAATACAAGAGGAGGACCGGGATATGCTGCATTTTTAAGAGCTTGATTAATAGCACCAATTAGATATGACTTTCATGTCCCTGTTGTTCCTTAAATTATCATCAACAAGGGCGATGCATTTTGATTATTATGGTAGTGTGTCATGATTATGTTGAGTGCCTTTTTTTGTTTGTCACTGAGGGTTGTGTAGTTCATAGGTTGTGGTATTTTGTCATGTATGAGACATCCATGTTATTTCATGCTATTGATGAAGTTCATTGCTTGATTTGTATACATTTCACCATGATATTCATTACACCAATCTGTTTGTCTATCAAAATCTCTCCTTCCCAACATATCTATTTCAGAAACTTGTATTTTTTTACCATGATGTAGTCCAGATAGTATTTCCCATTCATGCTCAGTAGTATTTCTTTGAAGAGCTTCGTTGTCTTCAATTCCAGTATCATTGATGTTTTCATCATGTTCTTCAATTGCTATTCGTTCCACGTGCCAAGGGTTATAATGGAATGACTCCCAATTTTGTCTTATTGATTCATCATCATGACCAATATCTCTATCCACATCATGAAAAGGTTTGTATAACAATAATTTTGAATAAAAAAAATCAATCCATTTATCTGACTCACGTGGAGGAATGGATAAAAACTTAGGACGTACTCTAACAATAGCCGCCTTTTGTCTTGGATCCCATTTGTTATCTCTCCTTCTTTTAGGATTATATATCCATGATCTTGCTGCATCAATTAGTGTAACACCTTCCATAGACAAAGGCCTTATTTTATATCCTTGGATGAAAGATGTTCTTTGTTCTTCATTATTTACACTTACGGGTTTGAACACCTCATGTGACACATTTAGATTGATAAACCTCCTACTGCTCTCTACCAATGGAAGTTCAATTAGCATTTGGGATACCTCTTGATCTCCAATGTCTCTTTCTATGACAGTCCCAGTCAAAAGTCTTCTATATGATTTTGCAGCCAAATCATCTAAATTTTCCATGTTTGCAAGTTGCATTAACATCTGTTGGTATGTTTCCGAACTTTTTTCTACTTTTGCTGCATACTTTGCAATATATTTGATTACAACATGTTTGAAAAGAACAGGTTTCCAATCTATATTTTCTCTCCACAATTGCAATATGTAACGATTGTGTGAGTTTACTCTATCATCATTCCTCGCTAGCTCAATTTTTTTTCACATGTTCTGTGTCTTCATATAATTTGGATCCCTCAAAATTTAATGGCCAAGGAGCATTATACCTATTATGAATATGAATAAGTAATGTATTTTCGTAGTTTAGAATTATATGACAGTTGATTTAAATATAAATATTTTAACTTATGAAAATTGTTACTTGCAAACCATTGTTCCTCCTTTTTTCCGTAGGCATGCACCCTCCCTACAGACTGTGTGTCTCTCTATAGAATTTAGTAGCTCTTCATAGTCATGACCAACATTGATCTCTACAAGTTGTCTTGTATTTTTCAGACATGGATGTTGAGGGAAATTTTGGAATGCCTACAATTGTATAGACAAATAAATTGATTAGTTATGTGATAAACTACAAATCGTTTATGACATATATCATATGCATATGTTTTACTATTTTGAACATGCCTAGATGTTTTGTTGATGTGGATCTTGTCTAGGATTCCATGCTTGAACAATAGATTGGAAATATCTTTTTGCACTTTTTCATTGCTCTTGATTTGACCAATCCAAGTTGTCCATATTTGGTGCTTCGTGTATCCAAATGAATCCATGCACATGTGGTGAGCTCCTATGTTGCCACTCATATCTAGACCAAAAATCCTGAATTTTTATTCCTTTTTCTAGTATTTATGTTCTGAACATGGAATGTCTTAAATGCATGTACTGTGTGACTATATGAGGATAGTCAATAAAATTTTGTTTTCACCATATTTGAGCCTCTTGTGGCATAGTTGGCGATGTTCCTAGCATTAGTGCATGCAAATCGGGCCAATACAAATCTATTGCACGCAAAGTGAAGAATGTTGTAGGAGAGCCTATTTGATGAAGCATGTCAATCAATTCTGCACGACATTGTGTCCAATATGATCATGTACCCCTCAATGTTGTTCCAAATCACATTAACATGTCAGCTAGATGGGATTGTGGCATGTTTTCCATATGCTGATGCAACTCATTGATGGTGATTGGTATGTCTTGAAAGCTTCTTTTGGAAAATACAATTGAAGAATGTTGTACACGGTGTCTCATTATCATGTTCATCATAAAATATTGAAATCTTGGATGCTGACCAAAATGATGGTCCTTATAACACAATAAATGCTTAACAAATTCATGTAGATGCACTCTCCTCATTCATGGTTCTAACCAATCACATTTACCATTACGGAACAATGTTGGGAATACCATATCATGTAATCTTGGAGTGACATATTCATTGATAGGAGATGAACCAATTCGTGGCCAATCAATTAATGTTGCTAAATTTGCTTCAGGGTTATTAACCCATGCCTGAATCAATCCCATTTCTCTTTGAGCATTAGGTGGAATAGAAGCCATTGATGTAGTGTGCTCAATTATATTTCCTTGATCCATGTCCATGATTGGACCCACATACAATTTCATTTGAATCATAATCAAATTCCATATGGACTGTTTGTAATTTGTTGAATATATTTTCATCAAAATTTCCTATGAGATCATTTAGAGCATTTTCATTGATTCTGACATCTGAATAAAACTTGTCATGGTCTACTTTGTATTTTAATGCCCTATACACATGATCCCTATTCACCATGAAGTTATAATTTGTGCCACGTTGATCCCTTCTTCGAACAATGATGATTTCCAACTCTCTTATTGAATGTGGCACAAATTATAACTCTATTCATGATTATAATTTTCATACTAACCTTAATTCTAATAACAAGCCTAATTCTAACTATAATACTAATTGAACCCTAACCCTAACCCTTATTAGAACCCAAACCTTATTGAACCCTTACCATATCCTTAAATTAATCCTATCCCTAATCCCAATTGTGTGTAACCCTAATTGAAACCTAACCCTAATCCTAATTGTAACCTTAATCTAACCCCATGCTAACTCTTACTCCAAGCTTTATCTTAGAATTCTAATTGAACCCTAATTCTAATTGAATCGTAACCCTAATTGACTATCTTAGCCTTAAATCTAACCCTAATTCTAAGTCTAATCCTAGCCTTAATTTGAACTCTATTCATGATTATAATTTTAATACTAACTTTAATTCTAATGACAAGCCTAATTCTAACTATCATACTAATTGAACCCTAACCCTAACCCTTATTAGAACCCAAACCTTATTGAACCCTTACCATATCCTAAAATTTATCCTATCCCTAATCCTAATTGTGTGTAACCCTAATTGAAACCTAACCCTAACGCTAGTTGTGTCCTAAGCCTAACCCCAACCCTAATCCTAACCTTTACCCAAAGCTTTATCCTATAACCCTAACCTTAACCCTAATCTTAACCTATCCTTAATCTTAATTGAATTCTAATCCTAATTGAACCCTAACCCTAATTGTAACCTTCATCTAACCCCATGCTAACTCTTACTCCAAGCTTTATCTTAGAATTCTAATTGAACCCTAATCCTAACTAAGCCATAACCATAATCATAACCCAATTATAATCATAATCCTAACTAACTCATAATCATAAACATAAAATTATGTGTAAATGTAATTCTTAATCACTTTTTTTTTTAAAGAAAGATATGCTAGTTCTAAATTTATTAATTTAGAAAATTATTTTATGTGTAATAATAAGTTTATTATAATTTTTTTGTATTTAATTTTTTAATTTGAAATTGATTTTAGACGTGCATTTATTATAAAAGATTTATCTATTTAAGTTTCTATATTTTAATCATAACCCTAATTCTAATTGAATCGTAACCCTAACTGACTTTTAATCTTAGCCTTAAATCTAACCCTAATTCTAATTCTAACCCTAGCCTTAATTTGAACTCTATTCATGATTATAATTTTAATACTAACCTTAATTCTAATGATGAGCCTAATTCTAATTTCTCTATTTATCTTAGAACCCTAATTTAACCCTAATTCTAATTGAATGATAACCCTAATTGACTTTTGATCTTAGCCTTAAATCTAGCCCTAATTCTAATTCTAACCCTAGCCTTAATTTTAACTCTATTCGTGATTAGAATTTTCATACTAATCTTAATTCTAATGACGACCCTAATTCTAATTGTAATACTAATTGAACCCTAACCCTAACCCTTATTAGAACCCAACCCTTATTGAACCCTAATCCTAACTAATCCATAACCATAACCATAACCCAATTATAATCATAATCCTCACTAAGTCATAATCATAATTATAATAGTAAATAATAATGCTATATATTTTTTTTCATATGATAAACTTATGTGTAAATGTAATTCTTAATCACATTTTTTTTTTAAAGATAGATATGCTAGTTCTAAATTTATTAATTTAGAAAATTATTTTATGTGCAATAATAAATTTATTATATTTTTTTATGTATTTAATTTTATAATTTTAAATTGATTTTAGATGTGCATTTATTAGAAAAAAATTATCTATTTAAGTTACTATATTTTAATCATAACCCTACTAGAACCCTAATTCTAATTGAACCATAACCCTAATTGACTTTTAATCTTAGCCTTAAATCTAACCCTAATTCTAATTCCAACCCTACCTTTAATTTGAACTCTATTCATGATTATAATTTTAATACTAACCTTATTTCTAATGACAAGCCTAATTCTAATTTCTCTGTTTATCTTAGAACCCTAATTGAAACCTAATTCTAATTGAATCATAACCCTAATTGACCTTTAATCTTAGCCTTAAATCTAACCCTAATTCTAATTCTAACCCTAGCCTTAATTCTAACTCTATTCATGATTATAACTTTCATACTAACCTTAATTCTAATGACGAGCCTAATTCTAACTGTAATACTAATTGAACCCTAACCCCAACCCTTATTGAACCCTAATACTAACTAAGCCATAACCATAACCATAACCTAATTATAATCATAATCCTCACTAAGTCATAATCATAATCATAATAGTAAATAATAATGTTATATAATTTTTTTTCATATGATAAACTTATATGTAAATGTAATTCTTAATAACATTTTTTTTATATGATAACAGTCCCTTACCCTTGTAATGCTTGTTGATCCTCTAACTGTCATTTGTGCATGACTGTTCTTTTATATCATAACCTACAATCCCTTACCCTTGTAATGTATAAGTACATGATACATCTTTGCAAAGTAACTTTCATTCTATGCCCGTGATAAATCTCCAATCATCTGTAGGCTGCCCTCATTCAAACTAACCATGCACAAAGATATTCAAACTCTCTTGCCTACTGTAGCTCTTTATGGAAACTCTGTCACCACCTCCACCATCCCATCCCTTACCTCCAGAAGAATTTATCATACCCATTCCCTTCCTACACAAGGCAAAAAAGAGTCCCTCAATGCTACAATCAATAAAACCAATCTAAATGTAAGCAAAGCAAGTGCATCCATGGTTAGTGTAAAGAATAACCTTAAATTTGAAATAATTCAATGGGTCTATACTCAAGTATCAAAGCATTAAGGAGATTTTATATTTTCTACCATGTTCATATCCTAGAAAGATTAATGACTTACGTCAAAATAATGACTTCCATGGATCATTATCAGTTAAAATTGCTTGCATTTGTTAAATATCTATCATGAACATAACATCTTAAAAGAATATTTCCTTGCTATTAAAACAAAAGTGATCAAGGTATCAACTCTAATAAAGAAACTACCATCAATCTAAGCCAACATAAATATAAGCAGAAGTGGTGTTTACAACCAAACAATAACATTAGTTGTTGCTATGTAAGAAAAATATAACAAAACATGCTAAGAGATTGTAGACCAGTATCAATGATTGTTTTATTCATTAGGAGTAGTGCTTGTACACAAAATATAGACTAGGAAACATCTATCAAGATTGGACTACTTTCCCAAACAAGGAAAAATATGTATAAAATGCCTGACAGTTGTCAAATATAACACAACCATCAACAATTACCTAAAGCCAAATCATAGCAACTACCCACAAGTCAATAAGGAATTAGAATAAAGTCAGTTTACAAACAAAATACAAAAACTTAACAAGTTAATTTATACGAACTACATCCTCCCCCACCTCCCATTCAAACTTGCTTTGCAATGCTAGCATCTTCAACATATGCATCTTGAATGTTTTCAGCAAGCCTAAAAAGAAAAATATTTTAAGCTCCTCCTATAGCCACAATAAATGGACCAGTAGCTAGAGTTACATGGGAAACTTGCCAACTATTTATGAATCCCACAACAAGACCTCCAAAAAATGTTGCCATGTTATGGACATAATTTCCCACTTGGTTCATCAACTGAGTTATGTGCATCCCTAAGGAAAGTTGTGAATTTTTGAGTACACAAAGCAATCAAGACAAGCTTAGTTTGATATATCATTGGGAAATGGGGATAGGATCAATATACTAAACAATGGGATAAGCTTAGTTTGATACATAATTGCAATGGGGACAAACTCTACATGAAGGTTGTGATTGCAACAGTTAGGAATTTCTGAGAAGATACTTGGAGATGAGTCTTGGTTTTATTTAAGTATTTTAAGTACTTTGGCATTTTATAAAATTTTAACCAATGTATTTCATATTTAAGATTTTAAAGAATCCATAACCTATAACTCTTTTCAAAACCATTTTCATGGTAAATGAATTAAGCTATGTTTTAATATAGGATTATACCCATCAAGTTATAGACAAAGATACAATGCTAGCCATTTAGCCAAAAAGATAACCATACTGGATAGAGTCACAATATCTCTGGTCAACAATAATCCTAGATTAGACATGCTATCAAGACAAAACATCTAATATCAAGATAAAACACCTAATATCAAAATGGGGATCTAAAGTTGATCACAAATTCTATCTCAATTGTGTTAGTAGCATATATAAATAGATTGAAATTTCTGCCTTATTGTTGCATTTATACAGGTTAAAAGGAAAATGAAACAGAGTACCTTGAGAGCTCTCCCAGAAAGTACTAGGAGTCCCATGTTGCAAAGTATGAAATATGCAAATTGAAAAGCCCACTTTCTGCCATGAATCTGAAAATCATCACAACAGGAAAAAAAGATTGAAATTTTATCACTGTAAAACAAAAAATATGAGCAATAGCTATGATAACTATCTACTCATATATCTATCTATAAAAAGCAAGGCCAAATGATATGAATTACTATTATTAACTATGTTTTGAGGTAGATATACATAAATATTGCTATAGAACCATCAAATTTGGTAGCTATTGCAGCTGTGCTGCTTCCATTGCTCATTGCCATGTTTTAGGGAGATCTACAATGGTGTTTGTTAGTGTAGCTTTGCTATGTAGATATTCATTCATAAAAACAATGGACAATATGTTATCGGTCAGATATCAATATCAATGCTCGGGAATAAACCTGAAGATGACTACAAATGAAATAAAAAAATAAAGAATAAAATAGTTGTGTGACAAAGACATTACTAATCTTCACCAATACTTAGGTTGTGGATCATATATAAATATAGGCCGAGTATTTCCAGCAACACTGCTTTTTTAGTTGGATCCTAAAAATGATGCAACTTATGTTCTTCTCTAAAACATTTGTACGAGATTTAAATAGTAAAGAGATTGATGAAAGATAGAGGAAATAAAAAGATACCTGGATGTAGTTGGATTGAAGGCCATAAAATGGTACATGTTATTTGTGTAGGAGACAAATCACATCCACAAACATGGTAGAGCTATGTAAATGAGGAGAAATTGGCTTGGAAAATGAAGGTAGTAGGGTATAAAGAATCATTTATCTGCCACCATAGTGAAAAGTTAGCAATTACATTTGGTTTGTTAAACATGGCCCCTGGTACAACTATTAGAGTTGTGAAGAATGTTAAAGTATGTTCTGACATCTCCAAGATTGTTGCAAGAGAAATTGTTCTGAGAGATGTGATGTGTCCATAAAACATACCTGATATGTACATAACTCTTGTGACAAGTCATGAGTGCCATATTTAAACCCTTGGATTGCTACATAGCTTAATCCTGCATTCTTTCGCTCAAAATGTGCCCCCAAATTCTTTTACCTCAAAATATGAGCAATCAAGTGGGTTAAGAACTTCTTTCATGCAAGCACTTCAAAAAATAAATATATTGTAGCATATACATAATATTACAAGATGTGCAATTATCAAGTGTACATTATAACAACAAATTTATGTTTCATCACATTACAACATTCAAAGTAAACCACAACCAACATCATCAAAACCCTAACTTCAATTCCATATTCAGTAACACAGTCATAAAAGTATAAACAAAGGCTCAAAAAGTTTAGTGAGATATTTAAATCAAATTTCAATCATTACCAGCAATCCAAGCATCACACTCAATATAGTTATATCATTTTTCCTAAGGCTTAGAGAAATGGGTATCTCGATATTGAAGCTTGGACTCATTTTATTTCCATTTGCACTTATTGCATCATAAATCAAGTTTCAGAAGGTCATCATTAACATTTTCAAAATCCTTCATGCAACAAAAACATAGATGAAAACATTGAATGCACTATTATGACTCTAAAATTTACATTATAAATGGCTTGGACTTCAACCACACTCACAAGATGTAATAGTTGTAGAAACTGAAAGGATGAATTGTACCAACAGGTTGACAACCATCAAATGCCAAAACTTGTACAAACAATAAACAACTACCCAGTGTTCACTATAGGGTCCCTAAACACTATTTCTTGAGAATTTACTAATTTCCCTATTCATTTTCTACCAAATATGTCAGGATTTTGTCTCTCAAATCAAAATGAATGATAAAGAAAGTAGAAATATGATCAAGAGGAAAGTAATTCTAGTTACAAATAATAGTGAAATAACCATATCTGGATCTAGATCTGGATAACTCTGGTTATAGCAGCCAATCCATAAAAAACTGAGTAGAAGGCTCAAAATTCAAGACAAAGGCCAGAAATAACAACCATATAACCACACCTAAGAACTAACTCTATGGAGAATGTATAAGAAAAACGAAATGCTCTATGGCTGAATATGATATATGAGATTCTAAACTGGTCCGCATAACTTACATGGGAAAATCTAAGGCTTTATGACAAAGCTTTGTTTTCAAATTATGTGTTAACAAATGTGGCATCATAAAGTTCACACAAACAACATAATTCATCATACTAAATTGAATTTCCTCATGCTAATGTTTTGGAGAAGCCATGTAGAACATGAGATAAACAATGTTTTCTTTGTAAATTGACATATTATGTTAATCATTGTGGGCATAGGTAGTGTTGTAATGAGTTAAGGTTTAGTTGTTGGCAGTCGTGTTACCAATAATTTTAAGTCTTGTCATTCAAATAGCAAGAATTATGTCAAAGTAGGTGCACTAAGTATTGGGTCCTCCCTATTATGAGTAAATTGTAGTTTAACATTACCAGTTTATGAAAGATTTGATGATTATATATATTTTTGTTTTACAATTACTTGAGTTATTATTGCAATTGATGTTCTCTAGTAGCATAGCAGATATCAGCAAACATTTTGGTTCCATTACATTCATGCAAATCAAATCAATTGAAATTGGTTCAAAGGATACATCAATCACCAATACCTATTGAGGATACCACATAAATGATGCCAATATAGGTAGTTTGACCAATTAAAGAAGTGGTCAAAACAAACCAAGAAAGGAAAGATAATCATTAAAGACTCCAAGCATTTGAGGAACCTATCCATACATGAGCACATAAAGGAAGAATCATGCAAAAACCAAGTGCTTCCAAGATCCATCTGGAACAACTTAGCAGTAACCAAAGATGTTGATCGACAGCTTGATCATTTACCCAAACTTCTTTTCAAGCACTTAATTGCAGCACAAAACCTTCATGTCAAATGTGACCATGAATAGCAATGACAACAAAGACTCAAAGACATACATTCAACCAAAAAGTGATAATGTCATTGATCCCAAACAAAGGTGGGAGAAAGAGAGCCCAATAAGGCAATAGAACAAACAATTAAACAATCTATTAGATTATTAGAACAAGAGTAGAGAAAAGGGCTACATGAGGCAACCTCCACTAGAAAATAGAGGAGACAACTTTAAAAATTGCTTAAATTTCACTAAAAAATGCATTTTTTTTGCAAAATTAAATGATAAGATGCATCCAATGAGTCAATAAATGAGTACATAAAAGAAAAAAGTTGAGTCTAGTTGTATTTGATTTATTTGAAAGAAAATTGGGTACAAAATGGCATCCTCATTTGGAATGCGTTGATGTTGATATTATGAAACAAAATGAAAATAGCAAATTGTTTTTGTAAAAATGAAGACTTGTAGGAAAACTTGGAAACTTAGACTTGGAGAGTACCTAGAAAATCAAATGAATTCAATGGGAGTTATAGGGAAATTCCCCCAATGGGGGTTGAGGGGAAATGTCCCTTGTGGGGGTCTGGGGGAAACACCCCTAGCGAGGTCGAGGGGCAACGCCCCTAGGGGGGTTGAGGGGCACCGCCCCTTGCAAGGGTCTAGGGGTAGTGCCCCCAACAGGGTTGAGGGGGTCTGGGGGTAGTGCCCTTAGCGGGGTCAAGGGGCAACCCCCTCATGGGGGTCTGGGGGCAGTACCCCTAGCGTGGTTGAGGGGAACCACCCCTCGCAGGGGTCTGGGGGCAGCACCCCCAGTGGGGTCGAGGGGCAGCGCCCCTTGCAGGGGTCTGGGGGTAGCACCCCCAGCGGGGTCGAGGGGTAGCACCCCTCGTGGGGTCCCCTCATAGCTCCACCGATAGACCGATGAAAGCAACTCACTTGTTCATATATCAGTCTATTGATGGAGCTATGAGGAGAGTTCCCCCAATGTAGTAATGTTACGTCGATAGTGTCACTATCGACATAACATTACTACATTTGGGGAACTCCCCTCATAGCTCCACCGATAGATCGATGAAAGCATAATGGTAAGGGAATTTTTTTTAGATGTTATAATTGCATATGCTCTAGTAGACATGTATGCAAGATGTGGAATCATAGACAAAACACTTGAATTGTTTGACAAAATGCCTCAAAGAGATGTCATCTCATGGAATGAAATGATTGATTGCAGAATGTGCATAAAATGGATTTTGCAAGGAACCTCTCAAAATATTTGAATTAATGAAGCACTCTGGAACATATCCTAACATTCTATTTTCAATGGAATCAAGGAGGTTATTTAAACTTTTACACCCTTCTATGTTCAAGTGTTGCAGCTATGACAAGTTGCCAATGAATTAGGGAGGCTATTTAAATCTATAGACCCTACCGTGTTCAAGTGCTGCAATTGTGACAGGTTTCCAATGGAATTAGGAAGGTTATTTAAATGTTCACACCCTTCTATGTTCAAGGTTGCAGCTGTGATAGGTTGCCAATGGAATCAAGGAGGTTATTTAAACCATGACAATATTTTAGTTTTGAATGTTGCAACTGCAATAGATTGTCAATAGAATCAAGGAGGTTATTTAAACGTTTAAAACTTCCTATTATATTCAAGTGTTGCAGATGTTAGAGGTTGACAATGGAATTGGGGAGGTTATTTAAACTTTTGCAACTTTCTATTCTCAAGTGCTTCAGATGTGACAGGTTGCCAATGGAATTAGGAAGGTTATTTAAACCTCTATAGTCTTCTATGTTCAAGTGTTGCAACTATGACAGATTTCCAATAGAATGAGGGGGTTTATTTAAAATTTTACACATTTCTATGTTCAAGTGCTATAGTTGTGATAGGTTTCCAATGGAATGAGGGAGGTTATTTAAATCTATAGACCCTACCATGTTCAAGTGCTGCAGTTGTGACAAGTTTCCAATAGAATCAGGAAGGTTATTTAAATGTTCACACCCTTCTATGTTCAAGGTTGCAGCTGTGACAAGTTTCCAATGGAATCAAGGAGGTTATTTAAACCATGGCAATATTTTAGTTTTGAATGTTGTAGCTGCAATAGATTGTCAATAGAATGAAGGAGGTTATTTAAACCTTTGAAACTTCCTATTATGTTCAAGTGTTACATTTGTGATAGGTTGACAATGGAATCAGGAGGTTATTTAAACCTCTACAACTTACTATTTTCAAGTACTATAGACATGATAGGTTGCCAGTGGAATAAGGAAAGTTATTTAAACCTCTACAATCTTCTATGATCAAGTGTTGCAGCTGCGACGGGTTTCCATTAGTTGCAACTGCCCTAGTAGGCATGTATGCAAAATGTGGAAGCATAGACGAGGCAAATGAACTATTTGATAGAATTCTTGAAAGAGATGCCATCTCATGGAATACAATGATTGCAAGATATGAAAAAAATGGATTTGCTGAAAAGTATTTAGAAACTTTCAAGCAAATGCAATTAGCAGGTGTGAAGCCAAATTCCACAACCTATGCCAACATCGTCCCTGCCTGTGCCAAAATTGGAGCTTTGGAGTAGGGTATGAACATCCATCAGAGCATAATGGATGGGGGATTTTTGTCATATATTATGGTTGGGAATGCTTTGTTAGAAATGTATGCAAAATGTGGAAATGTACACAAGGCATGTGAAATCTTTGATGGAATGCCTCAAAGAGATGTCATCTCATGGAACACAATAATTGCAGGATATGCACAAAATGGATTTTGCAAGGATGCTCTCAAAATATTTGAATTAATAAAGCACTCTGAAACATATCCTAACATTGTAAGCTTTGTTTGTATTCTTTGTGCATGCAGCCATGGAGGTTTAGTGGATGAGGGTTCTACATACTTCAATCACACGAGTGATGCAAGGGAGGATGGATTTCACCTGTAACAACACAATTCAAGTTAGTGGAAACAATAATCAAATCCACAACTCCTTCCCTTGACTCTTCGATACAACTCTGCCTTTTGCTTGTAGCTCAGCAGACCTCTATTTTGCAACTTTTCTCACAATATCCTTAACAACTACAAAGAATCTTCACATATTTGAATACCCCTTTTGACCCTCTCTAACATGTCTCAAAACCAATATATGTTCCTCTTAAACATTCCACTCAAATCCTTGTAGCCACACTGTCCTAAAGGGTCAAATAGGCCAATTTTTCAAAGTAACTACTCTTGAAACTTACAAGATGCTCAAGATAACTGCTCAGACCTCTAAGAAAGTCTACCAATAGCCATTTTCAATAATTTTTATGGTCCCAAATATTCATTCTTTCGCTGTCCCAAGAAACCCTTGTTTTCACCATTTTTAGGGAAGGTTTATTCAAAGTCAAGGTTCCACAACTCATACAACCTTACATATTCCTACAACACATCTTGTTATGTCTTATTTCACTCAAATTACACTCACATAGCCATTACTCACACCCTTCTATCCAAATCTTACTCAAAACCTCATATTTCATGTACTAAATCACTGTTTTTCTTCAGGACAGTCAATTAAATCCCCACAAAAATCTTCATAGAATCCCCTAAAACTAACCTACCATCCTAATAAACCTATGGGGGGCCCATTCTACTTAGCAATAGGAGTAAAAAAAGGTGGAATGGGCTTTTATGACATTAAAGAAACTTCAAACCCTTCACTAATACCTACATGCCTGTCAAAAGAAGTTTGTCAATAAATCAACTATAGCTCAATGTACTTCTCTCCAAGTGGAACCAAAACCAAGATTGAACCTGTATTCAACTAATTACAAGGTTCTTTTAATAGGATGTGACTGTACAACCTTGTCCAATGACCTGCAAGTTCATATTTATGAGCAAAATACAAAATTTTGAAGCAAACAAGGGTCTATTTATAATGAAACTTCTTCACAAAATGTTCAACAACCATAAAAAATGATGGGTTACATGAATTTATACACTTCCTTCATGAAATCCCTCCAAAATCTGACCAACTACTTTTCAACTACCCCATGACTCTTGAGTTCCCAGAACTTTGCATCTTTTGCAATTATAAGATTGACAACTTTGTCAACTTTAGCAAATTTGCATTTTTAAACCCCTAAACATTCTAAAAACCACTAGAGTGACTTCAAAAAATTATTTGATTGTCAAGCATGACCTTATTTACCCTGACCTACAACTTGAATCACTATAACCCAAAATAAACCCTATTTACATATCTTGCTCTTTTGAGCATTTTTTACAACATGTCAACATTGTTTCACAAAATGATCTCTAATTACATGAAAATGGCCAATGAGGCCTTACTGACACCCACCAAATGACTAAAAACACATAAACCAACCTAGGACTCACATTATTGACCAAATTCAGATGAACCTAAATAGGTGCTCCTGCACCAATGAGTAAGCAATATTGCATTACACCTACAGTTGATCATTATGTGTGCATGGTTGACCTTCTTGCCCATGTTGGATATCTTGAGGACACTCTAAACTATATCATTAAGATGCCAATTAAACATGTGGTGGTTGTGTGGATGTGTTTTCTTGCTACCTGTAGGTTACGTATGATTATAGGCTTAGGTTACATATGAATAGTTTTCTTCCCTCAATTAAATTGTCATGGAGATGATTTCTTCAAGCCAATATGTTTTTCATCTTCTTTCCCATAAGAGTACAACAAGAACTATTGTGTAAAATGAAAATTTTGAGGAAAAGAATACAAATTGAGATTTTGGCATGGGAGAATATGATTTAAAAGAATTAAGATGTGCCTTTTAATAAAAAATCATGAGTGCTTGTACACAAATACATCCCAAGTGAGTGTATTCATGGTTATCATTAAGGGTGGTACAAGTTGACCCAAATGGAGTGTAGAGGTCAAGGCATACCTATTCTTTTACTTGTAAGGTGATCTGTTTGCTCAGATCCTATGTTGGTATTCTAGGTTTTGATGGGGCTACAACCATAGTTTGGGCACCAGTAAGGGTTTCCAAATGTTGTTCTACTAGTGATGCTCTAAACAATCATGGTTAACCTGCATATATGCTTACTATATATCATAGGAAATCTCTTGTAATATTATTATGAATTTTGTAATATACTTCACAACAATTTCTCTAATAGTTATAGGATTCTTGTGTCATGATTACCTAGATTGAAGAATCAACTATGAATATTGATGAGAAGTGTTAATGTTAGCGAGGTGAAATATTGGATATAGCTGACACCCACGTTTGCTATTGATTTAAGACCTATGGACAAAGATGGGTGATCATGCATCATGTAGATGATATTGATAGAACATGTCAAAATATGAAAGGTCTCACTATGTTAGGGAGGATACCAATGCATAGGTGTTTGTAACAAACCTACAAGAGGATCAAAGTTTGTATTACTATTTATATAATGCACAAATACTTGGTGATTAGTGTCTAATCCCTAAATCATCCACTCAATGGACTTTTGATTATTGTTGTTCCAATGGATTTGGATAGGAGTAAGGGTTTCAAAGTGGAAGGCTTATCCTACGTAGAATCGTAGAGTGAAAAGTGGAGAAATGTGTAAGGCATAGTTAATATTATGGGTGTGAGACTATGGTACATTTGAGTAGCCATATGGTATGTCCCTAGAGGAATCATTTGTCATATGAAAATTTTGTAGATGCATATTGATAATTTAACAAACCCTTAGTGCATAATAAGCATTCACACACACTA
Source organism: Sequoia sempervirens (assembly GCA_007258455.2). Classification (NCBI taxonomy): domain Eukaryota; kingdom Viridiplantae; phylum Streptophyta; class Pinopsida; order Cupressales; family Cupressaceae; genus Sequoia; species Sequoia sempervirens. The sequence continues at coordinate 32,528 of VDFB02265696.1, forward strand.
ATCACGCAAGTCTTAACATTTTTTTCCTCTACTAAGGTTTTATCATTTTTTCCCTTTATGATAACAGTGGTTTAGAAACAACTATTCAATAACTAAAGACTATTTTCATTGTTGTTTATGTTCTTAGTTACAAATATCTTCATTTATTGGGGAAGTGAGACATTAGCCTCATCACTTAGGATAATCCATTGTCAAAACAATTAGATCAAACCATGTGAAAAGATGAAACAAACGTTTTGTCTTACCGCAATAAAAAATGTTTTGTCCCCCAACTCAGAGAAAAAGATCAGCAAGAATACCTGCATACAAAATTAAAAATGGTGATATAAATTCAAACCCCATCCAAATCATATATCAAAATAAATCATAAATATGGTTGGTGATGAAATATATGCTAATCTAGACCAAGGCCCATCATTTTTCCTAATCTTCACTGCAACAATAGTCTCCTTTATTTCACCTTTGTATGTGACGTCGTACAATCCTTCCCCTACTTTCAAATGCTTTGAGAAGTTGTCAATGGCATATTTGATGTCATTGAGAGAGTATTTTTTGTAAAGAAGATTAGTCGAGGAAGAGGGAGGTTATTTAAAATTTTACACCCTTCTATGTTCAAGTGTTGCACCTGTGACAGGTTGCCAATAAATCAGGGAGGCTATTTAAATCTATACACCCTACCATGTTCAACTGTTTCAGCTATGACAAGCTGCCAATGGAATCAGGGAGCTTATTTAAACGTCCAAACCCTTCTATGTTCAAGTGTTGCAGTTGTGACAGGTTTCCAAACGAATCAGGGAGCTTATTTAAATGTCCACACCCTTCTATGTTCAAGTGTTGCAGCTGTGACAGGTTGCTAATGGAATCAAGGAGGTTATTTAATTAGGGAGCTCATTTAAATGTCCACACCCTTCTATGTTCAAGTGTTGTGTTGCATCTGTGACAAGTTGCTAATGAAATCAAGGAGGTTATTTAAACTATGATAATATTTTATTTTTAAGTGTTGCAGTTGTGATAGATTGTCAACAGAATCAAGGAGGTTACTTAAACCTTTAAAATTTCCTATTATATTCAAGTGCTGCATCTGTGAGAGGTTGAAAATGGAATTGGGGAGGTTATTTAAACCTCTGCAACTTTCTATTTTCAAGTGTTGCAAATGTGTCAGGTTTCCAATGGAATCAGGAAGGTTATTTAAACCTCTACAGTCTTCTATGTTCAAGTGTTGCAGCTGTGACAGGTTGCCAATAACAAAAGAATCACAAAAGAATGATGAGAAACTACTGCTAGAATATTTTATATGAAGCGAAGAAACTTTTGCAAGCTCTATTTTATATCATTTTCCCAAAACTTGAATTAAAATTTTGTGTTGATGAAGAATTTTATGTGGTATGTCTTTCATTTTTTGTGGCATCTATATGTAAACCCTTTTTGTGTACCAATACATCTACAAAATCAATTCTTCTATAAGCCAAACCTCTTCATCATGGATTTGCATGACTAGAATTCCCCTTGAAGATCTCACAATCTGTCATATTCCCTTAATAATAGGGTTGACAAGAGCATTGGTGTCCTTATATAACATCATTGACAATCCATTTGATAGGCACATTTCTTTAGCTAACCCTACCACATTTATATGCACTCTACAGTTTGTGGCTAACTAAACCCCAAATCTTTTGTTGTTTACTTAGGAATCACAACAATAGGTCTATATCTAGATTTAAACTCCTTGGCATTCTGTCCAGGACTGTTACCTTGATCAATCTAAAATTCTTAATTAGTTCAAGGCATAGGGTTGTGTTTATTACTATATTTTTGTTTTTTCTTGGTTTTTAGTAAAAAGAAAAGATTAGATCCCTTTACCCATTAGGCTTCAACATTGGTGCATGGGAGAAATGCACCTTTTTGGGGGAAACGAACCAGATTCATGCACAAGATGTGAAGGCTTGGTGAAGGTGCATTTCCAAAGGCCTTGGATTCCCCTATGATATGCACACTCCCATTAAACTTAAAAAACCTTTCTAAGTAATGGAACCATATTTCTACCCAAAAAAAGTGATTGAAAATAATTTAAACTTTTAAGTTTTATCAATCATATGTCAAAGGAAGTATAATCTTACTACAAAAAAATTCATGAATCATACAATTAATACTAAATAAAAAAGACAAGTAGATAGGTTTTTTAAATATTTCATTACACACACAGAAAGGTGGTTTATAGTTTGTTGAACACATTATCCTTGCAATTTTTCTAATAAAGAAGAAGAAAATTGGTAAAATTCTTATCATACGGTCTTACAATGACAGAGACTCTGAACAATAACATAAACTAGTGAAAAAGGGCATGTGGATAAAAATGAGTGAGATAGAGAACAATAGTTTCTATATTTTGTTAGAAACAATGAAGATATTTGAGGCAATACTCAACTAGAGAACTTTAGATAACATAAAGACTTATAGTTTTCCTGAATAGAGCAATTTTTGACACAGGGATAATCTCTAAGAGGCTCAATGCCTCAATATATGCATAGTTCTGAGTTTCAATTAAGAGTAGAATGGATGGATGCAAAATTTTCATATTTTTGAAAGAAAGGCTATTCAATAGTAGCCAATGAAACTCAAATGATGCACTTTGTACCATCTATGGTCAATAAATGTAACATTTAAGTCATTTTCCATTTTCCTATTTCCAATTACTAATTTTATAAGTGACAACATTAGGCAACAACTGTGGACTAGAATGTTTGGATAACTATAAATTTCTAAAATGAAAATAAATTATCTCCTGCGCAGAACATTCGTTAATACCAAAAATACACAAAACCAGCTAGTATTTTGCAATAGTCAAATTTTTCTAGTGATTGGCTTGCATCTACCTTGAAATATAAAAAAATCATGTATATATTAGACCAGAGATTAAAAATGGAAAAGGAAATGGAGTAAAAATTTGTATACTTTGAGAAGTTGCCCTGGAGTAGACACCCAGTGATTGTATTGTTGTTTGGGAAAATTCAATAAGTAAAGGCAAGCCAATGACACAGAGATGTTTGGGTGGTCTAGCTATCACTTGAGTCATAGGCATCAAAGGGGATTGAAATTCAAAAACCAAACCTTCATTACTTTTGGAGAGGCTTATCTCAATGGACCTTCCTAGAAAACATGCTCCTGTACCTCCACATCCTCCAAAACAACAAAGATTGGTATGAAAATGTTAGTTTTGTTTTTGTGGTGAATAGGGTGCATTTTTACTAAATGACATGCATTTTAGATCTTCCTGGTCAAGAGATTGTGATACAAAGACAACCAACCTTCGCTGCTGACCATAAGACAAACAAAAATGTATGATACTTTCAAAATTATTTCCATTTTAAACAAAATTTTGCTGACTTCCATGTATAACATAGAAGAAATAGTATAGTGAATTTTTCCTTAACATGTTTGGTTAAAGAATTTTATCTTTTTTTTCTTCTGTACAACAGTTCATCCCAAATTGGAGAAATATACACCCACTCAACAAATTTACATCAAAGCATCAATCCAAATGTATAGTGTGTTTACTGCTCTAGAAAAACTATGCATTATCTCAAGATACATTCTAGAAGTAATGGATTTGAACTCAATATGTTTATTTGTAGATCAAGATTGTCCCAATATTATTATTCTAGTAAGATTTTAATTACCTTTGTATTTTTAGTTCTTGATCATCCAGGTTAGCTTATTAGCCCTCAATAACATCATTACCCAATTGTACATTGTTCTAAAGTTCATGGATGGATCTAAGGGAGCCACAAGCTAGCAGATTGAGGGGGGGATAGATGTAATTAAGGTATCAACTACACAACAGTACATCTAATTGAGCCACAAGCTCAAGTTCATCCAAAAAAGAATGGGATTTTTATAAGGTGGGAAGAGATGTCTTATACAAGTTTATAATGCTTATTGGAACACAAAACTTGAAACATAAGGAAAGTTCAAACAAAAATAAAAATTCCAAGACCTATGAGACATATCAATTGATAGTGGAGCAACATACTAGCTCTTATGAGGCTACATGGGGCATCATATGAGGGCTTTTGCCTTCAAAACAAACTATGACATCGACAAATAGTTTTACTTTAGGTACCTAGACAGAAAAACCTATAGTCAGTGTTCCAACATGTTGAATAGACCCTTTAACTAAACTTGTTTCAGACATGAATAAGATTTGTGAATCATTGTTTCTTGTCTAGGAGAGGATCAATTAACTGGTAGCATAATAATAGGTCCAAGTGAAGTGTATGGAAAAAAACTGATATGCCACCCTGATCCCTAAAGGCCCTCTGTTGTTGGTCAAGTCCTTGTTGAGGAGGGAAATCCTCAGTTGCTTCAACATAAGCTCAAGTACCCATTGGTTCTTGTACTCGGCTAATCAACATGAATTACGAATTGGGTGGTCTTTCCTCTACTACTAAACTACTACTCAATATTCAACTGTTGGGCTACCTTGCCAACCCACCCATTATCAATCAAAAAATGGATGAATGACCTACCTCAATAGCAGATACCGATAGTAGTTGAGAGGCCCCTCTCACCCTTAGTTGATTCATAAATCGATGTAATCTAATCTAATCATCTGGTTTAGTTTGAAATAATTCTTTCTGCTGAAAACTAACAAATATACTTTGCTATGAATAAGCATGCCATGGTTTGAGATGTGTTTGTTATGAACTATCCTTGAAAATTACGGCCAAGATCCTAATATTGAGCACATTTAGGTTTTAACATTAAGGCATCCTTTACCTTCGAATTTTGTTGCTTTCCATGTTGCTATTGGTTTTGGCTCCTCCAAACTCTTCCTTGTTGGTTTTGACCTTTCACTTCTCTGATTTGATGAGCTGCGGCCTAAAAATAAGGTTTCGATGAGGGTTTTAGAATCCCTGAGAACAATGGTTTTCCCAACCCCATTCGACATTCAATGTGTTTATTAAAATGAAAATTATGGTAGGGAGTCTAAAAATTATGGGGGGAGTCTGAAAATTATGGCCAAGATTTGCCCGCCCACTATGCCCGGCCATTAGGGTACCAAATTAAATAAATAGATATTATTAAATATATTATACAATATTGTATAATATTAAATATATTATAATATTACATTATTATATAATATTAAATACATTATAATATAATATAATATTATAATACTATATAATATTATAATATTAAATATATTATAATATTATATTATTATAGAATATTAAATACATTATAATATTAATAATATATTATTATCGTATTATATTATAATACCATCCACTCCCTCAATTCAAGTTTTTGGGTCAAATTATCGACTTTAATTGAGAATTTAGTCATGTTTATCAAACTGGCTTCAAATCATAGTTAAAAACATCAATGATTCATCAACATAATGAGTAATCAAAGTTAAAGAATGTATAATTTTTTTTTATAAAATATGTGAATGCCTTAAGATTGCATCGAGAGGCAATGCCTTTCACACAATAGGTATTTTTGGTGCGCCAAGCAACCTAGGCGGCCAAATGGCCCGCTTAGGTAGGGATCCCATGAGGGGGGCTTAAGCTCTATAGATTATGATCAAATTCGAAAGAAAAAAGAAGAGTAATAATCATTTATTTAGTCATATATTTAGTCATTTATTTAGTTAGTTTTATTTGTTTGATATTAGTCATTTTTATTTATCTGATATTAATCATTTAGTTGTGATTTTACCTGATGACCAAATTAGTCACTTATAGATGACCAAATTAGTCATTTATTTGCAATATTTTACTAGTGTTAGTCACATGAGTAAAAGTTTTAGTCACATGACTAAAATTTTTAGTCACATAGTCATTTATTTTCCAAATTCTACTAGTGTTAATATGAACTCTTTACATTATTACAATTGCATAATGATGCAGATGAGATAAATCCATATAATGTAATATTAAGTAAATGACTAAAGTATGATTATTACAATGTTTAAAATATTAAAGGATTGTGATGTAACGGTCCTAACATTATGATTATTACAATGTTTAAAATAGTAAAGGATTGTGATGTAAGGGTCCTAACATACCCTTTTCTTTAGAAAACCTTGTTCTCAAGGATTGAATTGTGTAAATTGTTGAACTAAATTTGGTGGAGAGGTTCCCAAGTGACATCTTTTGGCCACAATCCTTACCACTAGACTAAAATCTTTAAGATCACACAATTATAGGTTTAGTGCAATTGTTGGCCTAAAATAGGTTTTAGCTTGAGGACGATATATCCTTCATTATTTAAATTGAGAAATGTTAGCCTTGAATGTGAATGTGTTGGTCAAGGACCTTTAGACAAGAGTCATGGAAAATAAGATGTGTTTTGGAGGAGAAGGAGGTCCACTTTGTAGGCCACTTCAGCCATCCATTATAGTATCCAAAAGGGTCCATAAAATTTTGGTACTAACTTTTGTATTCCTATGAGATTGAGGGATGTTTTCTTATATGATTGAGGACATAGAAAGACTAAGTACTCTTCAATGAATGTAAACTTGAACAAAATAGTGTTGATGTACACATTGTTTCATATGATCTTTAGCAAAATCCAAGTTGTCATTAAGAGTTGAGAATCCAGATACTTCTAGTTGATAAGAGTTGGATCTTTAATAATTAGCTACCCAAGATCGATAATCCTAAGAGTTAATCACAAAAATCCCAAAAGTCAAAAAGATAGAATAATAATATTCTATACAAAAATGTAATAGGTAATACAAGAGATTTATAAGAGACTCTCAAATGAGAATTAGAGGTGGTTAAATATATAATACAACACCAAGAAATACAAATATATAATTAATATGGGATAATAGGAGATGTAGACATATGTGTAGTACATCTCCACCAAACAATGAAAATACACATTACCTAAGTAAAATTAATATGACAAGTGCGAATAGGTTAGAAAAGGAAACTAATATATCAAAAGACACATTCACTCCAACACTCCCCTTCAATGCAACATAGGGAGGAAAAAAGATAAAAATACTTAAATATTGGTCCCAAAAAATAGGCCTAATGAGATTCCTATTGTGAAGGAGGGGATTCACTACTCCCAAGTCCTAAGACAAATATGGTCTAAGGGAGTGAATTTCCATCGGTCACCTCAAGACTACCTCAAGATTAATTAAAAGGATCAAGATGAAAGAGATTGTAAAAAATGCGCTTAAAATAGATTTCTCGGAATGATCACAAATAAAGGACCTCGGGGACCAAAAGAGAAGATTGCAGATATTTCTGGAACAAGAGGACAAGCTCTAGGCCAAAGGACATTTGCATGGGAGTGGGATGACATCGTGATGTGCTATTGTCTCAGGGACACATTGGTGTCTCATACGACAATGAACTAAACCTTTTGCACAAAACTCAAGGAATCAACTAACTATTCAAAATTTGAGGTTTGTTTATTCTACTAACTTGATAGAGAGCACGAATGTGAACAAGTGACAATGAGGGCATCGTGTTAACTTACAAGAGGTCCTATGATTTGAAGCCTCTCGCAAAAGCTTCACATGAGCAACCTGCCCATAAGGCGAACGAGGAAAAGTGTTGGGGCTATTTTGGGGCTTGCCTCAAGAAAAAACCCGGTTTTGGTGTTCCCACCTCCACAAACATCCAAATAGAAAGAGAGAGTAAAAGACTTAGAGTAAAGTAGACATAAGGGTGATAAAAGAAAACCATGCAATGGAGGAGAACCTGTATCACGAAATAGACATAAGAGTGATAAAAGAAAACCTTTCTATGGAGGAGAACATGTATCAAAAAATAGAGACACAATAAATATGCTAGCAAATAGACAAGAGAGAAAGAGAGAAATACCAATAGTTTGTGGCTCCCTCTTAGCTTGATAGACATGACATTGAGTGCTTGCAAGAGAGCTTTGGTTGTTGGTGAGACTTCAATTTGGTAGAGCTTTGCCATGGAGACATGATGTAGAAAAAAGAAGCAAATTGGAGTGAGAGTGTGAGAATGCTTGCAAATGAGGGTGAAAAAGAGATTTTTGTTAAGCTACATGGGTGGGAAGAGCTGTTACACTCAAATTTTTTCCATGATGACAGGTGTCACAGGCCAAGATTCTGAGATTCCTCATTTAAACTCGCAAAGCTCGAGGACGCTAGTGTGTCGCATAGACATTTATGCACACACAAGCATCCAACTCATAATTTTATGAGAAATAAGGTGGCAGACTACTGTCGCTTCATCAATGGTCCTTATGGAGTTGAAATCATGAAATTATAACTCATAAGGTTCTTCTCATAAATGTGGCTAGGCACCATAAGTGCGAGGGGGGGGCAAGTGCACAAATGTGAAATTACCATGGGGTGAAATTTTACGACATTACATTTTGCCCCAACTTTAGAGAGCTGATTTTTGAGAAAAATTAGCTACACTAAAGTAAAAAAGAAAACATTAGTACAAGCCTAAAAATTTGAAACTTTTATGGATTTGTGTGCCAAAAGGATATTGTAGAGGCTATAGAGGTCAAGCAGGTGGATATTGACGATGCCCCCAATGATTGAGCTTAGTGAGAAACCATAACAATGGACGTGAGATTCCATTCTATAAAACTCAAATTTAGGTTAGCTCAAAAATCAAAAGAAGCTACCAAGGCGAGAAGAATGCTCAAGAAAAATTTAGTGGTTCAGAAGAAAAATATGATGAAGAGGTGAGTTTATGTCCCCTCCTATCTTTTCCCCCAACTAGGTGGGGTGAAAATAGGAAAAATGGAAGGACCATGTTCATCAAGAAAAATGGGCCCAAAGGGCTTATATATGCCTGGGAGGGCCCATAGAAGGGTCATTTTCACTATTCATCATGAGCAAATTGTTGACTTTTGTGAGAGAAAATCCAGCAAAATTCCTCACATATGCAATTTCAAGGAGCCAAGGATTGAGTAGCTACATCGGGTGATAGTCTAAGGAGATGCGGTAGACGAGGTATGTTGATCACACCATTCGGTGTCCATTTTTAGGCGCTTTTTAAGGTTTTTCAATTTTTATCGCAGCGCATGCATTCGGTCAGTACAAAGGCATCCAACTGAAATATTGTCATCCTGATAGTGCATCAATGAACTTTGTCCACGCTGTCGTCTTCCATGCGCATTGTTGTCTAGGAAACTTTCATGGTAGATGGCCTCAGAAAGTAGTGTGTGCATAGACGTTTGTGTGATGTGCCTTTGTCCTAGTGTTTGCTTAGAAAAATTTTTGATGTAGAAGTTAGAATTTATTTAATGTAGATGGATCTGATATAGACTTTGCTTTCATTTTATACGATTGGCCTGAGATGTGTGAGCACAGAGGCAGGTGTGTACTTAGGATGTTGCAAGATTAGGCAGGCCAAATGCATCCTGATGACTAGGATCATCTTCAGTGGGTAGGCCTATGGTGGGTCTACACAATACATGATATGTTATATCATCCGCCCATGCTGATGGCGCTCATGGAGCACTAGGAAGCCACAATCTCCTCTTTCCACCTTTTGTCAGGAGAGATGACAGTTACTCTAGAGGACATATACTAGATCACTGGCCTACCCATCTGTGGATGACAAGTGGCTCATGATGACACATGCTTTCCCCGAGAGGTGTTAGAGGAGCAACACTATTGTGTAGGGCACATAGACCCCAAGGATACCACCAACCACATCTACATTCAGTGGTCTGAGCATGAATGAGTGGTAGTCCCATTTTGGGGAGGGTGATGGTTGTTACAATCATCTTTTGAGTTACCATGGATGAGCGAGGCTTGCACCTGCATGGGGGCCTCATCCACACTATTCAAGAAATGGAGGATCGTTAAACTATTTTTTCTTGGGGTTACAACATGCTCGCTCACTTGTACCACGAGTTGGGAAGATGTACATTATGAGCATGGGTGCCTCACAAGCTACACACTCTTGTAGGTTTGGGCCTTTGCACATGCCACTTACACTCGACCAATCGGGTATTCTTAAGGGATATCCCCTAGTACATTGATGGCCCACACATACCCATTGGTATGTGATTAGAGACTTGGAGATTTATAGTTTTTGTGGCTATAGTTTGATACATTATGATCTGATGATGTTAGGTGGAAATTGTATCTAGGTATGTGATGAACCTCTGACATGTGGTAGTTGTGACATATGCAACGTGATTGTTTCCTAGCAAGCCATACAAATTATTTTATTATGCCATATTACTAGCATAGGATCACCCACCAGTTTGGTCAGATGTTTCCCTTGACCCCCCGAACATACACAAGAGTATCTAGGAGCATGGTTAGATCGGGTATTCATTGTCATCCGACCATATTAGACATCATTATTAGTGATGACGGGTTAGAAAATGATGATCAACCATCGATGTTTCCCATGGATGATGTAAGGATAATGCATGGCTTTCAAACCTAGTGGGCTACACATGGTCTTGCCTTGATTTTCCTAGAAGATGCTCCCAAGGGTGATGTCGGTGCACAAGGGGTAGGCGAGAGGAGGAGGAGGAGAGGACCGAGGCGACAATGATGGTTGCGACCAATAGGGATAAGGGGGTAGGCGGAGCAACAACGAGGCCAACGAAGAAATGAAGGCTCGCATATCCTCCAATTACCATCCTGGTCTAAATGGTGGCACCCTTAACATCCATTGTCCCCATAGTAGCATCATTAGATGCCGGTCCTAGTGTCGTACCTCCCCCAAATCCACACTGGTAGGTCAGGGACCTAGGTATCAGAGTGATTCATTTTATTTCCTTTCAGTATTTCAACTTAGTTTCATGTATACATATGCTCATATTTTGATATATCATCAGTTACTGATAGTGTCTACTACTCTATGGTTGCAATATACACACAAGAGTGAATTACATTCATTAAGCGGTGCATCTCTGAGGTGGCCCCATTTATTCCAATTTAGGGGAGCATAGGCCTACATTAGCAGGGTGATAGACCCACCTTTTTAAGCCTATAGCACATCTACGAATTGCTTATGAGGAGGCATGAGTTGAGGTCATGCAAATGGCCATGAATGTCACCGTTGTGACTGGACAACATGATTAGCAAGCAACTGAGCTCCACACAACCCTTATTAAGAGAGACCAGATGTGGACACGAGTTGAGAGTGCTAAGAGGGCATGTGATGCTCTAAAAAGCTAGCTTGATGACCTTGGTGGGCAGGTGGCAACTGTGAGGCCGACTGCAAATCCCCAGTTGTAGCAACTTTAGGAGGAGCTGCGAAAAACCTGGGAGTGGGAGGCATGGTTGCAGATGGAGATTGCGGAGTTACTAGGAGAGATTTGAGGACTACGAGCTAGCTTATCCATGTCATGGTCACATCGATTATGTTTCTTCACATCAGTCCAACCTCAACCTACATCATCACCAGGACCAGAGGGCTTAAGGATCGATGCTTCTAGGGGCTAGAGGCCTATTTTGTATATGTCATTTTATACTCAATGATATCATTTTTTATAGCATTATTTTCATGTATAGATATATATATACAGTCACCTTATTTGATATAGAGGTGTGATACATGTACATGATACACATTTGATATATATATACATGAGATATTGGTTTTGATATCATGGTGTTCATTTTATGTGTATGCTTTTACTTTCATGTATGATTATATGATGGATGTTATATCTATGGATGCATATTTAGATTAGATGCTATCATGATCTAATAAACACACATGGATGTATGTTAATTAAATAAACTGATGATCTAATTGCCTAACTAAAAGATTTAATCAAATGCAATATACAGATACATAGCATAATAAAACACATGTATAGATAATTCCTAATCAAAGAAATTAATCACATACACATGTTTACATTATAACATAAAATATTAAGATAATGTGTTAATGAAGAAATATCATTTATCATAATGAACTATGATCCATGAGGGATGAGTGTTACACACATGACATATAGAAACTATGCATAGTATTGACAAAGATGTATTGCATTGAAAACCTCTTTTAGAGGTGTTCCATCCATAGATGATAGTCCATAAGCACCTGAGCCATACCTAGAGATGATAACGTAAGGGCCTAACCAATTAGGGTTGAACTTCCCCTTTTGATTAAGAAACACATTTACATTTTTTTCATTCTCATAGAGAACTAGGTCACCTACCTTGAAAGTCCTAGAAAGAACACCATGATTATAATGTTTAGACAATGATCATTGATAAGCTTGAAGGTAGTCAAGGGCCTACAATCAATTATCATTGAGTAACTCAAGCTAATGCAAATGATTAGCACGATAAGTTTCATCATCAATTAACCCTTTGAGGGAAACTTGCAAGGACAAAATTTCTAGCTCTAAAGGCATGATAGCCTCAACACCATACATAAGGTTATATGACTTTGTGAAAACAGCCGTACAAAAAATAGTATGATAGTCCCATAAGGCGTATGTTAATTGAGTATGCTAGTCCTTACCATGTTTATTTACTATTTTCAAAGAATGAGCTCAAGAGTTTTGCTAGATGCTTCAGCTTGGCCACTAGATTGAGGATAGTATGTTGTAGAAAAATAATGTTGAATGTGAAATTTTTCCAAGAATTCTTTTACCTCTTTGTTCTTAGCTAGGTTACATTGTTAGAAACAACGGTAGAAGGAAATCCAAAATGACCTATGATATTGTTTAGAAGAAAGATATAGATCACTTCAACATTCGTGGATCGAAGTGGAATAGCTTTGATCCATTTTGTAAAGTAATTTGTAGTAGTAATGATGAAGATATGTCTTTTAGAAGGAGGTGATATTTTTTCAATAATATCCAACCCCCATTTTGTAAAAGGCCAAGGAGAGGTCTAATTTTTCAAATCTCTCGAGTAGAAGCACAAATGAGATTACTATGTTTTTAATACTACAGACACATTTTGACAAATGCAAAGGAGTCTTGCTCCATTGTTTTCCAAAAGTATCCCATGTGAATCAATTTACATGTACCAAGGATTTACCACCAAAATGTCCACCCCTAGAGCCCAAATGGGCTTCATGAAGGGGAAGAGATATTTCCACTTTACCGAGACATCGAAGACGAAGACCATTATAAGATTTTTGATAAAGAACATTTGACAATATAATGTATCAAATTGAAAGTTTTTGTTTCCAAGTGTAAGCATTCTTTGTCACATCGTCAGGAAAATTTCCAATCTTAAGATAATTATAAATGTTAGAATACCATTCCTCTGAGTCTACGTGAGCACAAATGAGAAAATTGGATTTAGGTTGATTAGAGACAACAGGATAGTGAAGAATATAAACCATGTAGTGGTATTCTTCCTTACCTTCATTCAAAGATACAAGAGAGGAAACACTCTCCATGGCATCTACGTGTTGATTTTCTCTCCTAGGAACATTTTATGTTGTGAAAGAGGAGAAATGATCAAGCAAGGATAAGGCCAAATCTCGATACTGAGATAGTTTATTCTGATTGGCTTGATACGTTCCCGTAATTTGATTTACAATAAGCTTTGCATCACCATGTATGTGAAGATGTTTAATGTTTAACACAATTATGACACATAAACCAACAATAAGAGCTTCATACTCAATGGTGTTATTAGTACCGTAAAATTCCAATCGAATGGATAAAGGAACTTGATTTATTTTGGGTGAGATTAAAACTACACCTTCTCTGAAGCCAACTTGACATATCGATCAATCAAAATATATCTCCCATACAAGTTTATGGTTAGTTGCAAAAAGGTATTCATTTGGAAATAAATCCATATTAGGGAAGGAGTGAGATGAGGGAGCTTCTGCCAATTGATCGACAACAACTTGACCCCTAATTGCTTTTTAAGTAACAAACTTGATGTAAAACTCAGAGAGCAACATAACCCATTTCGCCAACCTTCTAGAAAGATCAGTTCTAGTGAGTAGATGCTTTAGAAGATTAATTTTCACAATGGCATGGGTTTCAACATGAAGAAGATAATGTTGTAACTTTTGTGTCGCAAAGACAAGAGAAAGACATTGTTTCTCCATGGAGGAATAAGGAGTTTCATAATCAAGAAGAATATGGCTAATATAGTAGACTACTCTTTCCTTACCATCATCATCATGTTGAGCCAACAAGACTACTAAGGCATGAGGTGATGTAGAGATATAAGAAAAAATGGCCTATCTTGAATAACTAACATTAAGATAGGAGGATTGGCTACATATCCCTTGAGTGACTCAAAATATTTTTTGCACTCATCATCCCATCAAAACTGAACATATTTCTTCAACAAACATTTGAAGGGAAGGGTACAATCAACCAACTGAGGCACGAATCTATGAATTTCCTAAATCTTCCCCTACAAACTGCATAGCTAAAAGATGTTTCTAGGTAGAGGCATGTTAACAATCACATCAACCTTATTCGTATCGAATTTGATTCCATGGTGAGAAATAATAAATCCTAAAAGTTTTCTTGTGTCAACATCAAAGACACACTTAAGAGGATTTAGCCTCATCTTATAGAGCTGAAGCCTTTCAAAAATAAGATGAATATTTCCTACGTGATCTTGACAAGTTATAAACTTAGCCAAGATGTCAACGTAGTCTTCTAATTTTTTTTCATGAAAGCTTAGGGTCATCGCTCACTGGTAAGTTTCTCTTGCATTCTTCAACCCAAATGACATGATCAAATAATAGAAATTACCCAAGGTGTAGTGAAGGCTATCTTATATCGATCCTCTAGGTTAATATGAATCTGATTATAGCTTGAGAAGCCATCCATGAAGGACAACAATGCATGGCCTATAGTCAAGTCTACAATCATAGATCAATATTAGGAAATAAAAAATTATCCTTAAGAGAAGCCTTATTGAGATCATGAAAGTAAATGAAAATACGAATATGACCATTAGGCTTGCTAACATCAACGATATTTGATATCCAAGGAAAATAGTCAAGAGGATAGATAAATCTTGCTTTTAATAGCTTCTATATCTCAGTCTTCACTAATAATGCAACCTTGGGATTCACCTTTCCGATATTTTTCTTAATGGGCTTAGCATCAGGACATAAAACAATATTGTGGACCACTACTAACTCATCAATACCAAGCATGTCCATATATGACCAAGTGAAGATGTCGGGATGATAATGTAACAAGCTACAATGTTGTTTAGACTCTTCTGAAGAAAAGCACTTTCCAATCTTAATCCCCTTTTCATAAGATTTAGGATTTATGGAAAAATTATTAGTATCCCCTTTAAGGATAGAACTAGGGTGTTTAGGATGGGAAATAGGAACATCATCATCTATGTTAGATAAGGGAGCCTCCTCTTCCATACTCAAAATGGATTCTCTAAAGTACGCTCATTTATGCAATCAATACAAGAATCGTCGTTTATGGTGATAAGAAGGAATACGAGAGTAGACACCTAAGAACTCTTCTAGCACTTCCTCTAAGGAGAAAAAATATAAAGGAATTCATTAGATTCCACTTTACTCAATCAATTTGGGATGAACTAGATTAAGAGGTTTGACATAAATCATGTTGAAACTCCACCATGGTTTCTTCCTATACTGTTCAAGGGAATAACCAAGACCTAAATTACACTTACGAGGTAAATATTGTATAGGGACTTGGATTCCTTGTTCATTACACCCACAAACTTTATGCCCATTGTAAGGAAAGCTAGATGCGGAAACAACTCTCCTAACATCAAAACCTCAAGGAAGAATGCAGATACACTTTTAAATTTTACAATTACAGTCAAATTAAGATGCACATGAAAGCAATAACAGAAACAGAGTATTTGACAAACACATATGAACACCAGATATACGTTGGAAAAACCTTACGGGAGAAAAACCCACCACACCAAGAGAAATCACTTTGTATTACAGTAATGGAGATTACATACAAATATCAGACTTATCTTTCTGATGTCATAATACAACTTTCACAATGATCAATCTTTGTACAGGAACCTTCAAGTTACAAACTTCACAGAATAGAATTCACTCTGATACAATTCGAACTGTTCATCCAACTGTTGATCGAACCAACCAAACAATCTGCAAGATTATAGAATGTATTCATGTCATCATTGGTCTATAGAACTTCCTAACAAAACTACCATAATGGACTGCCTTCCAACAGTTCCCATTTGGCTTCTCCTATTGGTCGACAATGAGCCACATAGGATAGTCTCACTCAGTCAAACAGCTTCACACTATATCAGCATGTTGGTGAGACACAAGAAGTGTCTCCCCGATGCCCAAAGGCTTCATATTCGATATCGCCAAGAGTTATCACTTTTGGTGAGACATCATATTGAAGTTTCAAAGTCACATAGTCATGAGTTTTCCATTCGACAAGACTATCACTCTTCGGTGAGACCACATATCGATATTCAAAGTCACACCGAAGAGTCATTCCATCGGCAGGACATATCGATCTCACCAGGACTTCATACCAGGTTCTCAAGTCATACCAACAATAGAATTCTTCATCGCTAAGACATTCAACTATCGCCGAGAGGTTTCACCGAGATCTTTAGGTTATATCGAGCACCGAACAACAGTCGCCAAGACATTCATCTTTTGCCAAAGGTTTCACCGATCTCTTAAGTTACACCAAAGCCATACTACTATCGAAAAGACCTTTTCTCATCGCTAAGACCTCACACTGAGACCTTTGTGCTGCTCTGAGTGTACACCATCGGTGAGACATTCCTTATCGATATAAGTCATATCGAACTCCAAGACTTTCCTCGAAGACTTCAAGCTAAACACTGTCAGTGAGACAATCATATCGCTGAGAGCTCATAGCGAACAACCAAGACTCTCCCCGATGCCTGATTGAATGGCCTGTCAGCC
>VDFB02265697.1:0-42683 GCA_007258455.2 Sequoia sempervirens
TTATATGCATTCGAGGGTTATTTCATGGAAAAGCAAACTCCAACATGTAATTGGCTTGTCTTCCATTGAAGCAAAATACAAGGTGGTTGTTAGTGTAGATTGTGAGGCAATATGGTTGCAATTTCTACTATTTTACTTGGAGCCAACTCCCATCATGCCAACTCATTGTACTACACACATCAGTGCTTTAAAGTTGGTAAAGAATCTAGTATATCATGCCAAGACCAAACACATTGAGGTTCATCATCACTATATTCGACAATTAATTGATAGTGTGAACATTTTTTTCATTAATGTGCCACACAGAAGCAAGTTGTCCATTTAATGACTAATTCACTTGGGCATGATAAATGTGTAAAATTTGAAGACAAGCTTGGGATTCTCTCCTAACTAGTCATTAAAGGGGAAATTATACATAATGTTAGATACAAGGTTAATACTTAGGATACAAATGTTCATAAAGTTGTAATGACTTATAATGACTTATTCGTTAGTTATGTCTAATAACATAATTAAATCACAGAATGTCTGTTACGATCAATGTAAATTCCTCCCTCATCAGTATATAAGAATGCACACATATTCCAATGCATCTCATTTCCCCATTGTCTTCTTACAACTAATAATAATGATGATATATGTCCAAGAAACCTGACTGATGCTCACTCTACTGAAAAATAATTCTTGTATAGGTACTTTTGCCTATGGATAAATGTTTTGTTGTTATGTTCCTAAACACAACAAATTCGTTACCTTATTGCAATGTACTATTTTCTCTATAATCTTATAACATTGTACTGTTGTCCACTAATAAAGTTGAACAACTAATTTATGTTGCCTAGGGACAATGTCCCATTGTATCTAGTCAATGTGGTTATGTAGGTGGCAGCTTGTGTGCTAAGTTACTCATTTTGTTATAAATAGGGGTTTAAACATTCCATGCGATTTACCCATGTATGTCAAATATCATTATTAATTTTGTTGGAGGTATCTTTCCTCCACTTCCTTGACAATCAATTATCATCCTACAATTGGGATGTCTTGATGGTTCTCGCCCTATGTTTGTTAGTTTCATCCTTGTAACAGAATATATCACTTTTTTTTGCTATTTCTCCTTGTACTTGTGGTTTGTGTCATTTCTCTCTAAATAATTAACTTACACAATGTAAGTTACAACTGCTGTAAGTTCCTCCCTCATTAATAGGTAAGAGTGCACACATATTCCAATGTATCTCATTTCTCCCATTGCCTTCTTGCAGCCAATACTACCGAAGATAAGATTGATGCTACTGCTAATATCTGTCCAAGAAACTCTTGACTAATGCTCCCTCTACTAAGATATTGAAAAAAAAGACTTCAATAAAGTACCTTTTCCATTAACAAACAATTTCAAGAATTGATGCAAAAACCTGAATTTGATGAATGTTATTTCGCCATTGTGTTCCTAAACACAACAATTTTGTTACCTTAATGTAATGAATCACGTGTTTATAAGAGTGTAACACTGTCATGTTGTCAAGAACTAAAGTTGACCTACATAATACATGTTGCTCCTTGGTTTTTGTGTCATCTATCTCTGCATTATTAAGTAACTTACACAATGTAAGTTACAACTGATGTAAATTCCTCCATCAATAATAAACAATTTCAAGAATTGATGAAAAAATCAGAATTTGAAGAATGTTTTGTTTCGCTGTTGTGTTCATAAGCACAGTGATTTTGTTACCTTATTGACAATTGTAATGAATTATTTGTCTATAAGCTTATAAAATTGTAATATTGTCAAGAAAAAAAGTTGAACTATCAAATATATGTTACTCCTTGCGTGTGTTATTTCTCTCTACAGACCTGCAATAGGTGATACTAGAACCTGTTATTGATCTTTACATAATAAAATATTTGTCTCAAAGGTCATAAATTTTTGTTATTGTATCAGATCAAGGTGAATCCTTTTTTTAATTCAAAAATTTATGTGACTGTATACTCAAAAGTCTCTTTGGTTCAACAGGATCGTCAGCATTTCTAGGAAATTTCAGGCCACTTCTCAGACAAACCCATGACAGCATTCTACTCAAAATTTATTAAACAAATTAATTTAATCTAACGATTATAAATCACGAATCATGATTTCTAAACCCTTATGATATTTTGAGCTGTATAGAATTTAGTTATTTTTAGTTTATGACATTTCCACAACAAACTTAAAAATTCCAATGTTTCTTTGTGCATTTCCTAGGCAAAAACTCAATATTCAATTGGAAGCACTCAAAATGAGTGGTCACTCACAATTTTTTGAGATTATAAAGGGAGATAAAACCGCCGCAAGTTGTTTAACATCAACTCATACAAGCTTTCAAAAAGTACTCACTCATAATTTTTTAAGATAAATAAATGCAGACAGATCCTCTACAAGTAATTGTTCTAGAGTTGTTTGTAAAATGCTGAAAGATTTATTACCTTCTCTTCAGCTGAGAATAACACTCAATGTGTGTCTGTTTGAGGTCACTTTCTATTGGAAACTAGAATCTTAGAGCTTTAAGTTGATGTTTATTTCATTTTTTAATGATAAATAGAGATTCAAACTCTGCTAATGACATCTGTCCAGTCTGAAAACCCTTGTTGGAAGATAGAAAAAGCATAACTCTAGATAGCTAACTGCCTTTTTTTGGTATTTTGAAGAAGTTCAGAACTAATTTCTCAAAAATACTATTAGTTTCATATTTGCATAAAGATTCATTGACATATTTTTACCTTTCAAACACAAGCTTAGGAGAAAGAATGTTGATGAAAAGTTGATTGTCATGTTTGAATAAGTCTGGGTTGTTGAGTGTTTTTGTCATTGATGACAAGCTGCTTGAGCTACTTGCCTGTGTGTTGAGCAATCTGGTTGTGTGCTTGAGCTACCTGACTGCTTGCTTGAGCTACTTTGGTTGTCTGCTTGAGCTGGTTGAGCAGGTTGCTTGTGTGTTTCAGCGCCTTGCTTGCTTACTATGTCAGCACATTTTTGCCAAATCAGATTAACAAATCAGTTTGCCATATCAGCTTTACATGTCAGGGTTTGAAAAGTCTTTATTCAGTTTTATAATGGCACGTTTCATCTTTATGAGGCAGCGAATATTTTCTATGAGGCTTGATTCTTTCTATGAGGAGGCTTCATGTTGATAGGTGTCGTTGGAAGATGCTAGGGATTGTAAAAAGGTTAAAAATTTGCTAAGTCTCCTGGCGTCTTTATTTGAAAAGACTTTTATTTATTTCTCTGACAAGTATGCATAGTGGTGACTTGAAGTTTATACATGTTTTCTCCTTACATTTTTGGCTTAGCCATATCCAAAAAGGGACCCGACTTTTTCTAAAGGCGGCTAATGTTTATTGAAGACGTTTCTGTATGCACGCTCAGACATTTATGGTGACGAATTCTCTACTCATTTTCTTTATGGTTGTGGCTATGTTTGAAGATTGTGGTCATTTTGAAATGTATTGGAGTCTTTATTTTCTTCAGGCATTTTCAAAGGATGTCAAATTTAATCATTGGCGGCTCATATTCAAGTCTTTTCCTTAAATGCTTCAGAATATTCATCATTCCTATCTTTCATAAGTGCTGTCGGTTTTTTTGAGACGTGGAGTATACAGCAAGAGGTTCGATGAAATTATTATTTTATTGGGAGTCAATTCATGTGCTTCGATAGTTTCTATGAATATCAAAGGACGGTTTTGAGAGTGAAGGTGTGAGATTTTAAAAATATGTTCATCAGACCTGAAGTCGTGTCTCCCATCCTATTCGCAGCAGGATTCTTTTTATTTCTGACAGAAATATTTATGAGACAGCTCTATATGCAGGAACAAAAAGTCGTGTTCTTTATATACAAAAACATACCACCCGCATTCATGCTTCTGGGCGACAGTCATGGGTTTTAATTGCTATGACATCCAAAATTCTGGAGTGTGAATTAATGTTTTATTGCTATTGTGGAAGGGCAATATGAGTATGCTGTGTGAAGAGGCATTTGATTCTGAGGTATTGATTTATATTCCTTTTGAGGTTACAGGGATGTTTTATTGCTTCTACGGGTGAACTTATTTTGCTGAGTAAAAAGGAATTTGTCAGAAACGTCATTGATAATTTCTGGAAATGGCAGCGTCAGTTTCTAAAAATTAATTCCTCGTATTTTGCGTGTGATTGGGTGGCAGCATTGGTTATTTGTTTGTTGTGTTTTCCTTATGCAACGGCTTCAGTGATATGGGGTCAATTTATCGAATCTTCATTTTTAATGATGATCTTTATGATAAAAATAGATCATCGAGCCTTAGATTTTCATAATGATTTTTATGGCGATATTTGTGTTCATTCCTTCTTGTGTGGGTATTATCTGTGCCGTGTAACCGAGTCATGATACTGGGCAGAAGTTACAGCTGGAAAGTTTTTGGTTGAAAATCAATCACAGTGAAGTTTATACAGTTCTGGAATAAGATGTCGAGTGAATCCTGAGGGGTTGTCGTTTTTTAATATAGAGGTAATATTTTTGAAGGATATAAGGGAGACATTATTCTATATAGAGGGAAATCATATTTCATCACAGCTATTGTGAGTGAATGATATATGATTTTTGTGATGACTGAGATTATGAACTGTTTGCTTCTTTCATATGCTGGATCAGTCTGAGCAGTATATGGAGTTGACTGTGAAAGCTTATCAGCACCTTTGTGTGGAAAGTTTGAAAGTGCTGAGGAAGTGGGTGTATTTTCTTCATCGCCTGAGGGGGTTGTGTGTATGTTTCCTTATAGTGTGTTCTGATTTGAAGTGTTGAATATCCTTTGTTTGAAAGATTTCTGATTTTGGACAGTGTTTATGTGAATGTGAGCCTCACAGTTCATGTGAAGGCAGTGCTAGAAATCAGTGTTCCAGCGTTAGAAATTTCATAAAGTCTGGAGTTGGTGCTTCAGCCACTGGAGTTGGTGCTTAAGTGTTTTTCGGAGTTGGTGCTCTTGGTGGGTTGGTGCTCACTAAATGTAATCAGGGTTGGTGCCCTTTGATTGAATAAAAGCAATATTTTTCCATGGTTTTTTACCCGAAAGGGTTTTCCACGTAATCCCAGTGTTTAGCTTTTTCATGGTGTTTATGTTGCTCTAAATGTGCTGATTCTGATTTCTGATTTAATGGTTTGTATGGATTAAAGTTTTTTAAAAGACTGAAATACTGATTCACCCCCCCCTTCCCCTCCCTCAGTATTTCCTATGTGCTCTTCATGGGTACCTGTTGATGTGTATTTTATTACCCACCGAACACAGAATAAAATGTCCAAAGACACTCTATCCTCTCTTGAAAAACTACCACGTATGCTAAGATTGCTAGAAGATCATATGGCAATTCCAAGGTTTCTTTAGTTAGGTCTTGATGTGTGGATAAGCTCAGTGGGTGTTGTGATATACTGGTAACACAAAGGGACTTATGCTAGGCTTGTTCAATTCACAATGAAGGTTTAGGCAATGAAGATCTATTGTTTGGGTCCTTTTGGTGTACGTTTTATCATTCACCGAACACATAGAATAAAATGTCCAAAGACACTCTATCCTCTCTTGAAAAACCACCGCATATGCTAAGATTGCGAGAAGATCATATGGCAATTCCAAGGTTTCTTTTGTCAGGTCTTGACGTGTGGATAAGCTCAATGGGCGTTGTGATTTGCTAGTAATAAACAAGGGGACTTACGTTAAAGAACTTTTCACAAGTTTGGGACTTAGGTGGATTTATCATTAAAGGCTTCCTTCAATTAGGACTTCAATTTGGATCTCAAAAACAATAGCAAAAGGATAAGGGTTTAGCGGATTCTATTCTACGCCTAAGAATTTAAGAGACAGTAAAGATTCGGCGAAAGGGATAAACCACACTTTGTTTCGCCTCCTGTTGGACAACATACGCAAAGTGGGTGCAATCTTCAAGGGGGTGTGATTATAATTTTCAAATCTCGAACGAGACGGAAGTTGGGCGTCCACAATTATAAGCTCAGGCTAACTTTACGCATCAAATGCAAATCATCCATTCAAAGAAAGTATGACCAATACTTCACCATTGAATCTAAACGATCAATCTCTCATTCATTTAACCAATACTCAAAAGCAAATTCTTCTTAACTTAATTCTAACTTTAATCGATGGCGGAAGAAGATATGCAACCTCGCTTACTATTTGACAATAAAAGTTATTCAAAGCAAATCATGCATAAGAGCTTTTATTATCAGAAATAGTCTCATGGCAACAATTTCATATACTGTCTCCACACCTTACAAATGAGAGGCGAGCTCAATTTATAGGCTGCCCAATTACAATTCAATGGCCAAGATTGATTTCAAATCAACGGCCGAGATTACAAAATAAAACCCTAATTAGGGTTTGTCACTTTCGACCAATGAGAAAATTTCATTTGAGGACACTTGTCCTTTTTGCTAAATATAAATCAACAATAAAATAGAAAGTGGTTGCATGTTGATTCAAAACAATTTGATTGGTTGGAAGATGACAAGGCGCCACCTTAGCGTGCTGGATGCCTTCCTTGGTTGCTCGTTTTTCTTCCACACGCTTGCCTTAGAATATTTTCCTTGCCGATGACTCTGTCCTTTGCGCTTGTTCCTTCCTAGCTTTGATCTTGGAGCTCCTTTTGAGACTTTGATTTCTTCTTCTTGCCTGTACTAGAATCTTTGAGGTTTGGAAGTCTCCCCTCGGAGCAGGTGTCTGGACTTGAAGTTGGTTGCTTTGAAATTCCTCCTGCTTGAACTGGGTTGATGTTATTCCTTGGGATTTCCTCTCTGAATTCTCCAATTTGTGTCGAGAAATTGTCTAAGTATGGAGATGTGTTTGGAACACTCTTCTTGTCACCATCTGATTCTGATTGGAAGCTTGTTTTTAATTCTTCAGGAGATGAAATCCTTCAAGAAGTCGCCCGGATTGCTTCAATAGGTCTGGGATTGTAGATGAAATCCTTTCAAGATGTTTGAACATTCTTTCAAGTGTCTTGAATTTGGAGAAGAATGCCACAATGGAGGAAATTGGAATTTCCTCTATGAAGTATTTCCCAGGCTTGGCCAAATTTTGGCTATTTTGTAACACCTTCATGTGGACTATTCAACATTTAGCCAAGGTTTTGGATGAACTTTGCCTGTGGAGTTTTCTTCAATTTTGAATTTGGCTTGTGCTATGTAGGACAAAATCCATCTCTGGACAAGGATCTTATTCATTTCCTCTTTACTCCTTCATCCTTCCAATTTTTTGTCCAACACTTAGTGAATTCTTCTCCCCAAGGTATCAACACTTAGCCAATTTTCTGAGTTTTAGCCAATTTTCTCATCCTCTCCTTGGGCAGACTTCACATGAGCTTGGACGTTTTCTCTCTCGGCCTAAGTCAGACTTCAAGCCACTTTGGACAAACATCTCTAGGGAGAAGTCAAACTTTCTCAACACTTTGACATTTCTTTTCTTGGTCTAGGTCGAACTTTGCATCATGTTTGCCATTGTACTTGGCGGATCTTATGGATGTCTGGACATACCTTCTCCAAGCAAAGTCGGACTTTGTAAAGGTTTGGACATGCTGTGCTTGGGCAAAGTCAGACTTTCTTGTGCCGTCCACCCATTGAGCAAGGTCGGACTTCACTGGTGCCTTTCCAAATTTTTGAATTTTTACTTAGCCAATTCTTTGAGTTTCCTTGGCTAGGCGGACTTCATCAAGCCTGGGACAAGTGCATGGTAGACTTTGAGAACTTCTTTCCATTTATCTTCCCAAGGTAAGGTGGACTTAGAGATTTCTTGCCAAGAGATAGGTCGGGCTTTCCACTAAGCTTGCCATTTTTCATCTCCCTTCTAGGCACTTCATGCCTTAGAAATTTTCCATCATGCTTGAGGGCGGATTTTGGACTGTCTTGGACACTTCTCCAGGTGGACTTTGCCCTTGTCTTGGACATCCATCCTTGGGAAAACTTTGCTTCATGCTGGACATCTTCACCCTGGGCGGACTTGGAGCTGGCCTCTCCATCCATTATTTTGTCCAAGGCATTTTATATTTCTAAGTATTGGAAATAAATTATTAAAATATTAAAATATTTTAATTTATTTCCAACCCGTTCGTGTTGGACCCATGGCTATTTTGATTTCCTCTCCATTTTCTCTGGCTAAAAGTTTATTTTCCAATTTTATTCCCATTTTCGTCTAGCCAAGTCAAAATTTTAGCCATTCCATCGATAATTGTTATGCCAGATCCTTATTTTTCCTTGCCATGGAGAACTTTTAATTGCACTGAGCTCATTTTCTTCTGCCAAAGTCAAATTTTCTTTCGCTCGGGCGAATTTAATTTAGGCAAAGTCTTGGTCCGGATGTTTTCCTTAGGCGAAATTCCTTGATGCTTGACAAAAATTTTATCTCTCCTAGCCAAGGGTGGACTTTCTTAACTCTTTGCCTTGTGCAATTTTCTCTGTATACTTGGCCAAATTTATAACATTTTCTCCATACCTAGGTGAATTTTAAATTCTCTTCCATTTTCATGCTAGGCACACTTCATCTTTTTCTTTGCCTTGGCCTAGGCGGACTTTCCAAAGTCTTTTCTATCCTCCATCAAGACATGGCGGACTTTCATAGCACTTGCCTTTCAAACTTAGCTTAAATTCGCACTTTTCCTCTTGAAAATATTAAAACACTTAGCCAAAATTTCGATTTTCCATCCTTTAGGCCTCTATACCTAGGCAAATTTTCGGATTTCTTCTTCTAGGCACCAAACACTTAGTAAAAATTTTAAATTTTCTCCTTCTACATGCCATGGCGGACTTCCTATACACTTTGCCTAGTAAAGGCGGACTTCAAAGAACACCTTCCAACCTCCTCTAAGTCAAGGCGGACTTCACAAGCATCTTGGACAAGTGAGGGCGGACTTTAGAAGGCCTTGGACATTTCCCCTTGTGTATGGCAGACTTCCCAAGCACTTGAGTATGGCGGACTTCAAAGGATCCTAGACAAGATGTGGCGGACTTTACAAGAGTCTTGCCATCCTTCCTTGTGGCTGGGCGGACTTCGGATGGGTTCGGATGGGTCTAGACATTTTTCCCACAAGGCTGGGCGGACTTTCCATAGTCCATGCCATTCTTTCCTCTACTGCTGGGCGGACTTTGGAAGCTTCCAGACATTTCTCTCTTCGTCCCTCTTTTCAAGGGCCGGCCTCTTTACCTTGAACTTGGCGAATTTTCCAGATTTAGCCAGAATTTTGACATGAATTCATTCCTTTTGGGTTGATTTTTTTGTGATTTTCACTTCAGATCTGACTGGTTTTCAATGATTTTTCCAGAATTTTGATGCTTTTAAGTTGATTTTCCCAGATTTTTGACTGATTTTTCCATGCTTTTTCTGGTTTTTTACTTGATTTTTCGATTTTCTCTTTGATTTTTCAATGATTTTTTTTTTTTGGTCGATTTTTGGATCTAAAGATGGAAAGTTGACTCGCTGACCAGGGTTGACTTTCTAAAAATAGAAATTTCTAAAAATAGAAAAAGCAAAATCCCTAAAAAATAGGGAACCCCGTTTGACCCAAAAATGCCAAAAATGAAAAAACGAAAAAGCAAAAAAGCAGATTCCCTAAAAAATAGGAAGTGTTAGAATTGGCCGAATGCACAGGCAATCTTCGTTTCCTGGGCCTTATGAGCACTCCTGTGACGTTTAGGCACTGATTCAAGCATGGATTATTGACTTGGCTCGGATGACTCTTAGAGACTGACTTGAAACTCTCAAAATGATGACCTCTTTGTAAAAAGACAAGTGATAAGCAGTTGCGACACCAAGGCAAAAAGCGAAAACAGGGGGTCCCCATTTGCAATGGGGAGATGTGTGAAAAGGTCACAACAGGTCCTTCAAACAAACTAGAAAGGAGACAAGGGTTTAGAAGTTCTAATTTACTCCTAAGAATTCAAGAGACGGTATGGACTCAATGCAACCAATAACCACGCTTTGCTTCGCCACACTAGGACAACTACACAAAGTGGGTGCAATCTTCTAAGGGGTGTGCTTATGATTTTCACGTCATGAATAACTACATCAAAGCGAACAATATTTATCCAAACAGAAGTTAAGCATCCACAATATAAGCTCAAGCTAACTTTACGCATTGAACAAAAATCATTCATTCAAAGAAAGTATGAGCAAGAGTTTCACCAATCCATACTATCAAATCTTTCATTCATCTAACATACATGAAATAAAATCTAAACTATGATGAGGGATAAGAACCATGCAAACTCCAAAATAAAGAAGTAATCACCATCAATTCGAACAATGTATTACTTATTACTTTGGCAGTCATATGCAACAATTTACTTATCTCAACATGTTTTGCAACATGCTCCCATGTTTTACAAATGAGGGGCGAGCTCAATTTATAGGCTCTTCAATTACAATTCAATGGCCAAGATTGATTTCAAATCAATGGCCGAGATTACAAAATAAAACCCTAATTAGGGTTTGTTACAACTAACTACCCCTCGACCAATGAGAAAATTACATTTGAGGACACTTGTCCTTTTGCTAAATATAAACCAACAATAAAATAGAAAGTTGTTGCATGGTGGAGTGTTAGGTTCGTTGAACCTAGACATGTTGTCTTGGATCAATTTGATTGGTTGGAAGATGACGAGGTGCCATCTCAACGTGTTGGATGTCCTCCTTTGTCACTTTGTTCTTTTCCCCTGTACTCGCCTTAGAATATTTTTCTTTGCCAACGACTTTGTCCTTGCTTGTTTCTTTCCTAGCTTCGCTCTTGACTTCCTTTTGAGATTTTGATTTCTTCTTCTCACTTGTACTGGGAGTCTCCCCAGCTTGGAGCAAATGTCTAGACTTGAAGTTATTTTCTTTCCTGATCGCTTTGAAATTCCTTCAAGTGTCTTGAATTTGGAGAAGAACTTCTCTGTGCTTTCCCCATAATGTAGGAAATTGGAACTTTCTCTATGAAGTATTTCCCATACTTAGCCAAATTTTGGCTATTCGAGTTCATTTTGTAACACCTTCATGTGGACCATTCAACACTTAGCCAAGATTTTGGCCATCTCTATGGTCGAATGAACTATGCCTGTGGATTTGCCTTCAATTCTAAATTTGGCTTGAGCTAAGTGGAGCAGATTCCATCCCTAGACAAGGATTTTATTTATTTCCTCTTTACTTTTCCTCTTTATTCCTCTTCATTCTTCTTTATTCCTTTTGTTTTCTTTCCAACACTTAGTCAAAATCTGATTCTTTTGTGGTAGGAAAATTCCACACTTAGCCATTTTTTTTGAGTTTTTCTCCCTAGTTGGGCGGACTTTGTTGTTACTTGGGCATTTTGTTGGCAGACTTAGCTTTCCTTATGCCATGTATTCTTTGGTGTCTAGGTGGACTTGCTCTTGACTTGGACATCTTTCCAGCTGGGCGGACCTTTTGTTCCTCTTGCCATGATACATCTTCTCTAGGCAGACTTGCTTCATCTTTTGACCCTTTGCTCTTCGCATGCCAAGGCTTGGGCGGACTTGGTTGCTGATTGGACAAGTCAGATTTTATCCTTCCCATGCCAAGGCGGACTTTGAACTAGTTTACACATTTCTTTCCCTTAGGTTGGGCGGACTTTACCTCAGGAAAGACATAGCATGGGAAAACTTTATAAACACTTAGAAATTTTCTTACTTGAGCTAAGTCGGACTTTGAGCTGCTTTGGACAAACATTTCTTAGGCTAAGTCGGACTTCATGTTGGTTTGGACATTCCTCACTTGAGCAAAGTCAGACTTTATGATGCTTTGGACATTCCATACTTGGGCAAAGTCGGACTTTGCATGTGCTTTGCCATTTTCTTGGTGGACTTCACATGAGCTTGGACATTTCTCCTTTCTTCCCAAGCGGACTTTGCTTGTGGCTTGGACATGTTCATTTTCTTCCTAGGCAGACTTGCTTCAATCTTAGACAGCAGTTTAAACTTTAGACATAGCTCTTCCTTCGTATGGCGGACTTGGTGAACACTTAGGCATTTTCCCTTGGGCGGACTTCAGACTTGTCTTGCCATTTTGACTAATTGTTGGACGGACTTCATGATGGTCTTGCCATGTGCATGGCGGAGTTGGCATTGTGCTTGACATTTTGTTCTCCATGCTAAGGGCGGACTTCATAAATGTTAAGACATATCATCTTCTCCTTCCAAGCGGACTTAGCCATGTGCTTGGACATAGCATGGTGGACTTCACTCTTGACTTGCCATTGCTTTTCCTTGGGCAAGGTTCATTAGTTGCATGCCTTTTTTTACCTTGGAGATGCTTACACCATGAATTTCATGCTGCATTTCTTGTCTGCTTCTGGATCATCAAACCCTTGCCATGTGATTTTTTTCTTGCTTTTTTATGATTTTTGATTGCCTTTACTTGTTTTCCTTGATTTTTCCTTGCTTTTTCTTCTTGGAGGCCCAAATTTTTTATTCTAAAGATGGAAATGTTGACTTCATGACCTGCGGGACTGGTGCAGGAGCACCTGCCAAAGTGCAAGTAGATTTTGAAGTTTTGTTTTAAAATCAATCTTTTTTTGTTGGGAAAGGTCTTTAACACCATCTAGATTGTGTTTGAGGACCTTTTGTTTCTTAGTGAGAAGTTGAATAATTTTTTACAATCCTTTGAGGGGTTGTTTTCTAAGCTTGAGTCTAAGATTGTAAAACACATTGTGTTTTCGAACACCAAATGTTTTGGTCGTTTTGAGCTCAAGGGAGAAAACCTAACTGTTTCTTGGCGTTGTAAAAGGGATCTCTCGAACTTTTGAAGAGGTTAGAAGTTTTGAATGTTGGCAGTTCAGGAGAACAATCAAAGAAAACAGAGATTTTTGTTGGAAAAAGTCTGATTTTTCTGTTCTTGCGTGTGACAGCTGCAAGAAATGAATTAAGTAAAGCTTTTGTTGAGTTGAATAGCATGTAGTGACACCTTTCAAAACATTTCTTGTGGCATTTTAGTTAGTTTCTCCATCGCTTTCATCTTTTTGTAAATACTGTGTTCTTTTCTGTTTTGCTGTTTTGTCTGGTAAAGATCAGAAAAATGGAGTTTTAGCTTGTTTTCTGCCTGTACCAAGAAGTATGGAAGCAGTGGAAACAAAGCTAGACTCCATCCTTGTATATAGTGTAAATATAGTAGTCTTTGAAAGTTATGAAAGCATGATTCTGATCTTTTCCTAGGCGAGCTTGTGTTGCCCGGTTGGGAAAAGGTAGTTGGAAACAAACCCTAACGTGGCAGGGGTGGCAAATTTTTAAACACAGCAGAGTGTATACTGGTTGCAGGAGGTCCCAAGAAGGTTGGCAGGAAAAGTGCAGTCCTTGTCAGATCAAATGGAGGCAGGATAAGGCAAAACAGACCAAGTAAAGGTCTAAAGAAACCCTAGTTTCCACCAAGACTGGAATGTACCTCTGTATGGACAGGAAAGGTCCCAAATACCAAAAATCTGTCAGAGCTTGGGAAAAGAGCTAGAGTGTCAGAAGAAAGTTTGGCACAAGCTGTTGAAAGAAAAGAGTTCTAAACTATTTCTTGTGTTGAGAGGGCTAAAAGGTGCTCAAGGCTTGTAGCCCTGCCCAAACCCTAAATCAGAGATTTTATGAAAACGATGAAGAGTTGGAGTCTGGTGTTTGTTCAAGCACCTGTAGAAGATGATTTTGAAAGCCTTGGAAGGCAACACACACCCCTGAAACAGAGTTAGGAAACAATTGAGCATGGTTAGTCTTTAAGGTGATTAAGGGCTAGGTGGTGAAAGAGAGGAAAAGCATCAAGTTAGGCTTGGTGAATGATTTGAAACTTGATAGCAGGGTTGGCAGAGAAGACCAGGGGTGCCTAATAGCCTTTAGGACCTATAGGTTGAGTGGTGGAGAGAAACACCAAGGGGTTACTCAATTGGAGACCCAGAGCATTGAGCCAGTCATTGACTCAATCCAACCCTGTCCCGAACAGGGACCTTAAAACCCTGGCATTTTCTAAAAAAATAGAAATTACTAAAAATAGAAAAAGCAAAAAAAAAAAGCAAACCTTCAAAAAATAGTAAATCCCGGATTGATCCAAAAGTGCCAAAAATAGAAAAAGCAAAAAAGCAAAAATCCCTAAAAAATAGGAAGTGTCAAAATTGAGTGAAAGCAATTGCATTCTTTGCCGACCGGACCTTCTGAGCACTTTGGTGATGCCTAAACATTGTTCTGGGCTTGAATTCTTTATTTGACTCGAATGACAACCTGAAAACTCTAACTCCTCATTGTAAAAGAAAAATGGTGATTAGCAGTTGCGACGCCAAGGCAAAACCCAACAAAGCAAAAACAAGGGGGGTCCCCATTTGCAATGGGGCGATGTTGTGAAAGGGTCACAACAGTACCAGGCACTAAACATTTTATGATGGTATTTGTTTAATGAATTCATTGTTGATTTCCAAGTGAAAGGAGAACATAAAAAATAAATAGATGTATTGCTTAGATCTAGAAAATATCTAGAAGAAGATAATTTATTTGGGCTCTTCTTAAATCAATTTGTTTACCGTTTTATCCAATAAGACTAGTAACTGTATAAATGAATATAAATAACAAAGTATACCAGATAGAGTAACTAAAATTTATCTTTATTCATATGAATTTCTTACACAAAAGTAGACCAAAAATAATCAGTGAAGGATCAAAGTACTTTCCTTGACTATGAGAAACCTGTTTAAAGAACCCAAAGGTTGCCAAGTAGAACACAACCATTGACAAATACTAACAAATGTCTCTTAACAACTATACACAAGCCAACAAGTAAATAATACATAGTTGAATACAAACAACTAAACAAAACATTGCAAAGCCATTTTATGCTAACTACATCATCCCCCCCAAAAAAGAATGGATTCCCAACCAACATGTAGAGAACAACAATAATATATCAAGTAATATCAATTATAGTTTTCCAAACTCAGGATGGCACCGTAGAGGAAGAAAGGCCTTTGAACTCATGCTTCCCTCATTCAACTAAAACAGCCTAATCATAACCCAAGCATTTCCGCAACGAAATATGGATGACAACCCTACAAATGTTGTGAAAACTTTATTGATATTCATGTTTTGGTAAATAATCAGATAGTTATTATTAACAAAAGAGCCTTCCTCTTATAGAATTTACAAACCCTACAAATTAGGGAGTAGTAGTTAATTGAATGTTAACTAGTATGAGATAGATAGTTAACAAATACGGAAGTAGAAATTAACTAGCATGGTACAAACGGTTAACTAAACGTTAATTGGACGATAGACAAACAGTTAACAGAAGAAAACTTACGACTAACTAAAGACAAATAAAGCTAAGATGACCATTAATATTACATTTAATATTTTAATACCCTCCCTTAATGGTTATCGTACAAACAAAAACTAAGTCTACCCATATTGTGTTGGTCATCAAAATGCATAGTGTGCAGACTCCTTCTACTCGGTCTGCTCTGCCACTAGAGCACTTTGCTGAGACACTTCTTGGTTGGACTTCTCATCAGCCAACCGCTTTCTACAATACCTCTGTATATGACCAATCTTCCCATAGTAATGGCAAGTAATAGACTTCTTAGAGCCCTCCTCTGAATCCCCTTGTCCTTTCTGCTAAGTGGACTTGCCTTTTCCAATGTCCTTGGTAGTAAATGCTTGTTCAACACTTGGAGACTCACTGCTGCTCCCAAACTGCTTCCTCCACCTAACCTACTACAAAAGCTTGTTGCACAACTCATCAAACTTCAAGTCAACATTGGTGGATGTAATGTTGAGTGTTTCGATGAAGTGCTCGTAGGAACGTGGCAAACTCTTCAAAGTGATCACCACCACATCCTCCTCTTCCATCGTACGACCAATGGCCTCCAATTGATCACAAATGTTTTTTATTTTCATCAAGTGCTCCTACAAAGACACTTGGTCATCCATCATAATAGAGAAAAGCATATTCTTCAAAAAGAAAGCCCTTCCCTTGTTTGAGGTCTCATGAAGATCTTTCAAATGCTTCCAAATCTCCGCAACAGATTTATCAAATGGTATTTCTGGTAACATCTCATCAGTGACAGATAATTTTAAAAGCATAACTGCCTCCCTATTACCTCCATCATACTTGTCCTGATCCTTTCCAGCAACAATGGGACGAACTTCTATACCTAAAACAAGCGCATCCAGACACCGATACTCAAAGATGGTAAGCATCCTCTACTTCCACGTGTTGTAATTCTTTCCATTGAACCTCTGCGAACTTTCCAACATAACATTGGACAACGACGCCGTCCCTCCCGTTGTCCA
The DNA here is from genome assembly GCA_007258455.2 of Sequoia sempervirens. NCBI lineage: Eukaryota > Viridiplantae > Streptophyta > Pinopsida > Cupressales > Cupressaceae > Sequoia > Sequoia sempervirens. Next base: position 16,296 of record VDFB02265697.1, read on the forward strand.
AAGCACGAAAAACGAGGTAACTCTATGATCAACTGGCAAAACATTGGACAATCAGGAAACACAACTCCCGATTTTTCAAAAATGTCTGAAAAAGAGGCTCATAAACTGTAAGTTTTTTTTTTAATTTTTTATAGAAAAACCCTCAAAAACTCTAAAAGTAAGATTTTTTTTCAGAAAAAAATCCTCCAAAAAACTTCTGAAAGACAGCAGAATTTTATAGAAAAAAATTTCAAAACTCTAGTGAATTTTTTTTAAGAAAAATTTTCGAAAACTCTTTGCAAATTTTTTTTATTTTCCTAGAAAAATTGTCAAAACTGGCTCAAAAAAAAAAAATTCCTTCAAGCTGCCATGAGATCTCAAAAAACCTAGCACAAAATTCAAAACCACGAACTGTAGAAAGTCAAAACCCTATTCGAAACCAAAAGGCCCTCAAAATATAGTTGATTCTTCCAGAACAGGCACAAAAAATCTGCATTGGATACGGATAAGAAAACCCTAGTCGCATAGAAAAACGCATGAGAGAGTCGTGTAGGTAGCAAAAGAGAAATACGTGACAAAAACGAAGGTCACACACAGCAAAAACATGACCAAGGCAAACCCACGATTTATGAAGTTGCGCCGAACCAAATAGAAAAAAACGCGAAAATGAAATCACACGCCAAATCTCAAGAAATAGACTTACGAAATCTTCAAGGAAAAAAAGGCCCAAAAACCTTTACGTCGCGTGAATGAGAAAGACACTCCCAAAAATGAACAAAAAAATGCCTGAAAAAGGCGTCGCGATTTTCTTCAAAAACCATTTGGACTCACCTAAGAAGAGTTGCGACTTTAGATAGAATAATCCAGACTTTTGTGCTGAAACCCTTTGAAATTTTTGCTAGAAACAAAAAAAAAACGTGATTTCTGAAAAATCCACGATTTGCCTCAAAAAGCCCTCAAAAAAAAAAAATCTAGCCAAGTTTTGGAACCCGAATCTCTGATACCATGAAAACTTTATTGATATTCATGTTTTGGTAAATAATCAAATAGTTATTATTAACAAAAGAGCCTTGCTCTTATAGAATTTACAAACCCTACGGAAGTAGAAGTTAACTAACATAGTACAAACAATTAACTAAACGTTAACTAGACGATAGACAAACAGTTAACTGAAGCAAACTTACAACTAACTAAAGACTTAAATAAAGCTAAAATGACCATTAATATTACATTTAATATTTTAATATGTTGAGCCTTCAACATTGTTAACTTTAATTTTGCATTGGTTTCTTCAATTATAAGTATAAAGGGAAATTTATAAAGTATACCCTAATTATCAACATATACAAAACACAAGGCATCATACAGAATCTAGATAATGTACCCACCAATGGCCATATAACTAAATGAACTGATAAAATATTCGATGTATTAAACAAAGGAACGAAAGTTCCTTATATAGATTTACAAGAGACGATGTTTCTAAAAGAAACGATCGTAGACTAAAGACAAATTTAGAAACTATCTAAATTAACTAAAGACGACTAAGATGACCATTAATATTACATTATTTAATATATTTAATACCCTCCCTTAATGGTCATCGTTCTAACTACCCATAGAAACAAAGAACGTTCTACCACAAAAGACAAGAGCCTGCCACTGACTCTGCCACTTGAGATGAGTCTGCCACTAACTCTCTCAAAAACTGTAGAACTTCTAAAAACAACCAGAACTGATCACAAAACATCCAACCTGATGTTGGGTAACAAAGTTGTCCCTCCCTATAGCTAGAGACTCCGAAAAAAAAAAAAAATTACCACAATTTTGAGGAAAAATCGGCAAACCCTCCAAACTTTTGCAGATGAGCACGACGCTCCAGAACAGACTGCAAGAAACCACGATTTTTTAGGACAAAATCGCAAAACCCTAAATCTAAAGTTTACAAAGCATCGTTTTTTCGGAAAAAACGGTAAAAAAAACACACAAAGGAATTCAAGTCGCTGGCATGGAATCCAAAACACGGATTAGCATACAAAACATCGTTTTTAAGGAAAAACGGTAAAACCCTTTAATGATTTTTCAGGCAAAAATCAAAAAACCTCACAAAAGAATTTTAGGAAAAAATATTAAAAAACCCTCCAAATACTTTTGAAGGAAAAATTATAAACCCAACAAATAATTTTTTAGGCTAAAATTCTAAAACGAAATAATTTTTAAAGAAAAATTATAAAAACCCCCAAAAATAATTTTTAAGGATAAAATTATTAAAACCCCCAAAAATAATTTTTAAGGATAAAATTATTAAAACCCCAACATCGAAGCACAAATTGGGCGCTAAAAGACAACAAAGCCCAAGTAGAGAAGAGAACGACCCACGATTTTTTTTTCTCCAAAAAAAGACTTCATGATATCTTCAAAAATGTGAAAAGCCCTAGGTCGTGTATGAGAAAACGCTGAGAAACACAAACTCAGAATATTAGGAGGACAGATCTTATGAAGAAAAAAATCCCGTGATAAAAAAAAAACCGTCATGGAAATAACAAAGGAAGACCGCGCAAAAGAGAAAAGACGTGAATCATTCACGGCGGGAGTAGATGCAGCGAGATTCAAACTCGACAGAAATACAAGAGAAAAGTCGTTGCACGCAGCAATCAAACCCCTATCGCAGGAAACAAAAACACCGGCCTAGAAAGAAGAAAACCGACGCAAAAAAAAAACCTCTAACACAGGCGCGAAACAAAATTGCGGGCTCACACGAACCAGACGCACACACAGAAACCCTTCTTGCAGAGGAAAATGGCCACGAATTTCTTCAAAACAAACTCCAAAAAAAACAGCCCTCCAATGAAAACGAAAAACAAATTTCTAGAAAAAATTCCCGATAAAAGGTTACGAATTTTTTTTATTAAAAAATTCGCCAAATTTTGAAGAACCCCATCGGCTCTAATACCATAATAAAATATTCGATGTATTAAACAAAGGAACAAAAGTTCCTTATATAGATTTACAAGAGACGATGTTTCTAAAAGAAACAATCGTAGATTGAAGACAAATTTAGAAACTATCTAAACTAACTAAAAACGACTAAGATGACCATTAATATTACATTATTTAATATATTTACTATGAACTATGATGGAGGACCATACAAACAGGTAGCCAAGTCTAAATAATTATTTGACTCTGAAAAGACATCAACAAACTGATTACTATACCTAGACAATACTCCTAGCATTGCAGATATATCCCCATCACAAAAACCTTGTTCAATACTCTCCATATGCCATGAATGTGCCTCCTCCCAACTCACCAACTTGTACAAATGATTCCCTAGCTTTTCCAAACTCAAGGTCTGAGGAAGAGCAGACTACAAAAGCCTAGACAACTGCAACAAAGATTAAACCATTGTGTCAACAAGATAAATATAGTCAATGGCTGTACAACAACAATAGAATGGTGGAATTATCAGACTATATAGTAATAGATTGAGTTGTACAGTAGAGTGTATAAAAGTGTACGATAAAGCAGTTTCTAATGAATTCATACACTATACACTGCTAGGAGAGGTCATATGGTCCAGCGATTGAATTGTCTACAACAATTGTATCATGAACAAAGCTTCTATGTGTGTAGTATGGTAACCCCAATTCAGTGTTGAGCATACAACAGAAGAGAGAGGTTGAATGACAATCATTTTTAGCAAACCATATGAGTCTTTTTAGCCTACCGTACAGTGGGGAAAAAGCAAGGAATTTTATTATTATTAATTTTCCTTTTTCCACCAATTTTAAAAGGCTTGTATCTCTAAAAAATTCTTAAGATCCCTTTCTATACTTTTCCCTTCTTCTTTTTCCTCTTGTGGGGTCCATACTTTATTTTCCTCTCCAACTTGATTACTTTTCTTTCCAACCCATTGTACAATACTTTTCCCTTTTTAGTTATTTTCCTATGATTGTCTTATAATTTTGATGTCATGTTGATAGATACAAAATGAATAGGGTGCCTTGTAACATTTATTAGCAAAAGTATTTGTAGGCTCCAAATCAAATATCTTTTTAATTTCATTACTTTGAGTTGAACTTTCAATAATTTCATAATATCCGATTGAATCTAGTGCCACTACTAGAACACCGTAGTCAATCATATTTATGGCTTTCGACCTTTGAAAATAAATTGTTACTACTAACCATATACTTCATCTGACACACATGAATTATTCAACTTTTCAAAATAGTTTGCCTCATTTTCCTCAATGTTAAATGGTTACTTCTTGTCATCTTGAGATTCTTGTTTCTCTTCATTAATCTTCATAGCTTCAATATAATTATAGTTCAATGGGAAGGCTTCATAGTCCTCCATTTTCCAATGGAATAGGCCACGAAGGGAATTTGATTTATCTTCCAAACATGACTACAATTCCAAGATTCCTTCAACATTTTGGCTCCATGAGACCCTAATCATGCTTCTCTATCCACTATTCTTTGGAGTCAACATCTAAAGAATCCAAGGAATCCGCTTCCTTACTACTTAATTCTTCAAATCAATTATATACTTTCTGCCTTTATTTCAATGGAGAGTGTATTCTTTTACTAGTTGTGGTTGGCATCCGCTTCTATCAACCATCCCCAACCCAACATTGTATTGTATGCTTTCTTATGTAATAAGATGACCACAAATTTTAATAAAAATGTTTTGAATTCCAATAAGTATCTTTTGAGTCATTAGAACTCCAAGAAGTTCAATTCACACCCACCAATTAAAAAGTTGGAAGCCAAATGGTTAGCTTACACAAAATTTTCCAAGTGTCTTCAAGAAAGTCTTTGTAATGCTCCCTCTTTTTCTATGTAGACTTCAAAACCTCAATTTAGACATTATGTAAGAGTAAGATTCATATTACTGTGATTCAAACAAAGTGTAAATACAAAAGGGCATAACAAGCACAAAAAAAACTATAATTAAAATATTAATGTTTCTAGGCAGTCTATATCCAGCAGGGGAACTTTTCATTTAGGAGATTATCTTGTTCCAATTTTCAAATCAACTAGTATCAAACAAAAAAATAAAAATTGATGTATGGTACCATCAGTTGCAAGGAAAAAGGGCCTAATGCTTCTTGGAATTGTCCAACAGAAAAACTAAGCAGAGAAATTTCAATAGACCAACAGAACAAAATCCAGAAAATAATGGCTGGTGCAGAGCATTTAAGGAAATTGAAAAAATGAGACTTTTGGAGTATAACAGAATAGGCATGATGAACTACATATCAGAATCAAACGACTTTACCTTGTCCAAAATGAGCCTGGATGATAAGTTACCATGCTGATGGTCAAAGGTAATTAATTCATTGGTCTTTTATATGGCAATAGTAATTGAAAAAACAAATCACTTAATCAAATAAGCCAAGGCACTTAAAGGAAAACCACTGACTTGTTGATCAAGTGGAATGCTAGCTTTGAAATGCTGCATCAAATTATAGAGGCATTCTCATGCTTTAGCCCTGGATTGAGTTTATAAAAGATGTTTCTTTGGTTAAAGACTTAAAGTTAAGCAACAACATGGGGAATCCTACACATGTTAACCTTCACACACTAGAAGAACTGACCATAGAAAAGTTTTAAAAACGAAAGAGGGTAAACCCTAGCCAGAATATGCAAGTTCAAATACATATAGCCAAACAATGAAAGGAACCCCCAAAGGAAACAAGCAAAAGACCCATAAAGGCTATAAATCAGCAGTCGTGTTTGGAATCTGGATCCACACTTCGAGCAGAAGAACTAGAATGGCTGACATCACCAGCCACCACCACCACAAGACCAATGCAAGATCTGATAAAATTCATCAGAGAATGTCCTGGGGAGCCAATTTGACCACCCTAGGAGGAAATGTGATACTTCCCCTAGAACCTCTCATAACATAACAGACTAGCAAGTCTCATTAGATGGAGAATGAACTAGTATTTTATTCATCCCCATGCCTCAAGCTATAAACAAGGAGAACTCCAAGGCCCGTGATGTTGAGCACCAGTGGACTCAAAGTGATTACTTTGTTAGTATGTTACTAAGGAGACTTGAATATCCATGTAGCAACACACAGAGGTAAACATTATTTTATTGATATGTCACCATCTGTATATGATCCAACAGAATCAAGGAATGCTTAATACCTCATCTTGGTAGCCCTGAAGTTCCCCTACAATGTCTTATATCTAAGAGTGGCAGCCTCAGAAAGGATAAGGTCCAAGCTCCTATGGTCAGGATGACAGTAGCATGTGAATATGGAACTTCTCAAATCCTCAGTAAACAAGACATCTGAAAATAAAGTCTTTATGATTTCCCACCTCCTAAAGGCTATAAAAAATAGATCCTATGAATACAAGGAATACATGGCAGGAAGACTCAAGTTGCAACTGGTGAGAACACACCCTTAGATAACCAAGGGAAATCCTCACACCATGAAACTAATAGCAATAAAGATAGCTGTGTCAGCCAATGGTGATATCAACAATCGTTGACAAACACTGAGCTTATGTATAGAAAGTGGTGAAAGATGTTAGAATATTATATTCTTCTTGTATTAATGGTCAATACTACTGTTGCTACAGTAGTTTGTAGGTGAGGTAGTTAGACATTTTAAATGTCTACAGTGATCTACCTTCTCTATTTAATGTAATCATCTCCTTTGTTAATTCAAGCAATTTTTAGCCCAAAATTGTTTCAAAAGATACCTGCTGGGTTTCATTAATAGGACATAATGGCATGTTTCCATTCATCCACTATTTTCTTCCTTGGGTCTTTTGGATTCTGCAATTTAGGATGGTAGTATAAGAGGAATAAGTTGGTTGGTTCTTGTTTAGAGTCTTAGACAGCAACATAAAAAAGACATAAGTATGTCCATAGATGAGATTGACCAAGGTGATAGTCAGGAAAGTAAACTAAAAATAAGAAAGAGCTTGGAACAATAAATACCAAAAAGATTGAAGCTCCTCTATTCCCAGTCCCACGTTGTTTCTAGGACAGGGTTGGCAGGGGACAGGAGGCCTTTTATAGGGGATGGCAGGGAACAGCAATTACAAAAAACTAGGGAAACTTTTTAAAATGTAGGAAATTTAAATTTTAAACTTCCTATTATAAGGCATTCATTACAGAACCATATTACACAACTTTCGTTTTAGGGATTGGCTGCTGGTGAGAAAGTCCGTCAAGTTAAGTTGCCAGTTAAGGTTAGGTTTTGCTGGAACGTAAAAAAAAATATTCCAGGTTTGGTATGGCTGGGTTTGGCCATACAATGTGTATACAAAATATTAATATATAGATAATAAATTAATTAATAAACATGTACATTATATTGTGAATGTAAGCTAATTAATTGATAAATTAAGGTTTACATCAATGATATTAAAACTTTACGAAGATTACTCTTTCTGAGAATTTTTTAAAAAGCTTACTCTATTTATTTAAGCTCAAGCTCATCCTATTAGCTAGAAGACTACTAAATTAATATCTGTTCCCTTTTCTGAAAAAAGCATGTATTAAGCAACGAAAGTGCAATGTAACCATTCCAATCAAGTACAAATGCATTATCCATCAGATGGGCAAATTGTGGCTGGGGGAAATGGATGGCATATTGCAGGGTGGCCAAACCCCAGTCTAGCCGAGATCCAAGTTTTGTGCAAGGAGTTGGATGTGTAATCAAAAATTTGAAGCCATAAAAGCACTTCTTTTTTTGTTTTAACTTAGAGAAAAATATTGTGTTTGTGGAAGGTGGGGTTTATGATAGAGATGTATAATATTTCTATCAAGAGTCCCTGAACCTGAACCTGGACCCAAAACCCATCCAGGCCAGATGGGCAAATTGATGGGGATGTACCCTTTCAAGAGTCGAGACTTTGTCTGGGACAAGGGCAACCATGATATTTATGGAAACCAATAAAGCCCAAGTGATCACATCATACTCCCAAGGATGTCTCCCCTTTCTATGTACTGCCTGAATTACTTTCCAGGAGCAATAGATTCCTGTATCCCATCCAATTGCAGCCAACTGATTGGTATTTCGCATAATCTAGCCCTTTCATAAATATTCTTCTTTCTGGTCATTAAGAGAAACGACTCAATTTCTGATTTTTCGGCAGTTTTCAGAATTTACTATTTAGTTTTATAAAAAGATTTGAATTCATTTTTTATAGTATTCAAAATTTTACAGCTTCGGTTTATACTTTATTAATGGCTTCAGACTTTCAGTCTTTGAATTTTTGTTCAGATTTCTCTACGTTGTGCTACAATAAAACCAGGTATAATCGCCTTTACAGCAGTGGTACTAATGCACTTTCTCAGCATAATTGGTGATATAGCAAATTGCAGATATTCTTTATAGCAATAATTCCACAGGAATCAATAAGAGGCCTCTTGGCCAGGAAAAGATGAAACTATGGAAGAAATGAACCAAGGCATACATCTGCAGATAGTGGTCTCGGATATATCATCTCTTGTAGTTAACTACATCCTTGTAAGAATCCTACAAGTACACTTGGCCCAGTTCACTAGAGACTCACAAGAAGACAACTACAAAAACTGAAGTGGATCTAAAATTTAAATTCATTGGAGCCTCACTGACTGTATGTAAGTTAGAAAAATCAAAAATGTGGTGAATAGCCCAGTTCTAGGACAGTTTGCCTATGCTTGGCTTCATCCAGCCAACACACATACACATCCTTAAGAGGCCTATTTAATAAATGCTATGAAGAGTGTACATCAGTTTTGGGCGTAATCATAACATGTTTCATTGAGTATGCCTTTTGGCATTATGTGTCTTCTGTTCTATACTCATTATGTCAGTATCAAATAATCAAAGCTAAATTCAGCCACTTCTCACGTTTTCAGGCTTAGGGTTATGAAAAGGGATGTGGGGGATCTTGTGGGTCCCCCACCTCTTTTATTTACCTTTCTTTTTCTGTTTAGAAATCTGCAGGCAATCTGACGTTGGTTGGCCACCCCCAGGATGGTTGAAGGACATCAGAGGCATTCCTGTCCAGTTAGTGGGTCTAGAGTCTAGACAGCCATGGGACATCTCTAAGGCATTCCTGTTTCCCCATGTATCACTGAATTGAACTCTTTATAGAGAAGGTGGAGCGGAAAAAATTTTAAAAATAAGGTGCATAGTTGCCTGAAAAGGCTAAGGGCAGACATGGGTGACTATTACAGAGGCAACAGTAGTAAAAAATGCAGTATGAGCCTAAAACTTGACAAGAAGATATGCGGAAGGATCCTGCAGCCACAATAAAGAATAGGGTATTAATGATGGTAGTAAATCAGAAAGTTGGCAAGAAAGAAATCAGAAGGAATTGATGACTTATTTCTAAGAAAAAGTCTGGATTTTCAGTAGATGATGGCAAAGACTGTAGTTGTCAAACTTCACAGATATTTATTTTTTCAATGCTAAAACATGATAACAGTCAGAATGAGATAAATCTATATGAGGATAGAACAGAATCCCACCTCCATCAGAACAGATAGTTGTGATTTTGGTTAGTTGGCTATAATCTTCTCAATTTTTCTGATATCTTTTTGAGTCCCAGCATGTGGAACAAGGAGCAAATAGTTAAAGCTTTGCAAGGAATATAATGATATCTATTCTCATCAGAGTGACTTCCTTGTAAAATGAGATCTGTTTTTCAATGGCATGAAAATGCTGTTGTTTCCTGCTCTGGGGTTTATAAACATGGTTTGACTCTATATTCTCAGATCATGGTTGCATATAGTCCTGTTGTCACTAATTTTGGGAAGCCAAATACTAGTCTTATGTTTAGTCATTGGCCTCAAAATATAGTGTAATCCTTTATTCCCTGGAGGAAAAAGTTGTTTCATGTACAAGACTCGGAAATATATGTGGATTTACATAACAAAATCAACTTACTTGTGATTTGTGATATTAATCAGAATGCAGCAATAATGAAGAACAAAGAGCAAATTAAATACAATACTATATAGCACAATAATTTTTATAAACTGCAAAAATAGACAAATAAAAACTGCTTCTTACCTGTATGAGCTGCTGAGTCATGTAATAGTTTGTCCGCTCCTTAAGTTCATTAATTTTAGCTTGCCTTTCAGCACGCAGTTTTTCAAGTGTCTTTTGGTCTTTGTTTTCACCTACACAAATTGTGTAAAGCTTACATTTAAATCAATGGAAAACCAATAAATACCTTTCTACATACAAAAACATGTTGCATTTAGACTTACAGATGGTGTTTCAATTATAGGCCCACATAAGTTGTTGGATCTGATCAGATAATTCTGTTTTTTTGTCCATTAACATGCTACACTTAATAACAGAGAGCAGAAGAATACTCTTTTTATTCAGTTGGTCAACACCATTTGGGGCTTTACAAACTCGGTCAAGGGAACCAAAACCCAGGGAGCAGGACCAACCACATCAACTAACGTACACACAGTGCACTAAGCCCACCGGAAATCAAACCCCAGGCCATTTGCGTGGTGGACACTCCTTACCACCAGTTGATCCAGCTCAACAAACTCAACAGAAGAATAAAGTTACAACTATAAAATCATGCAGATCTTTGAGAATAAACATGATTTCAGAGTTACGGGTTACCTTTCCCCTACTCATTATGCAAAGGGATCACAAAATGAGCTGGTACAAAAACTATTAGTCCTCAAAATGTCCTTTTAGCAAATAGGATAAGTAGAAAATAAAACACATGAATCTAGTGGAACAAAGCTTATCTAAAAGGCTACACTTACAACTTACAATGACCAAACAAAAATTTATTTGTATGAAACTTATTACATGTCACACGTTTTTGAATTCTTCAAGTCAAAATGACCATGTGCATATTTATAATGAGACTTACCTGAGAACAAACAAGTTATTGTCGACCAAGATGCAAAACTGTCAATTTGCACCATAACTTTGCAAAACAAACAGATATTACATCTGTAACTGCCAGGTTTTAGTTGAAACTATCCATTGATTCTAGGATCACAAACCTAACTCCCCACTTAACGAAAAATCACTGGTACAAAAAACAACCTAGAGTTGCTAAACAAGGTTGCATCACACTTTTAAAGAAGTAGGTGATATTTTACAAAAATAGAACCTAGACAATATCTGCCCATCAGGTTTGATATCAGACTCTGATAAATAAAAGTAAAGGTAAAGATGGCTTTTTAGGTGAACACCAAGTGAAACCGCAATATGATGCATGAGACACCACTTATGAAGCACTCCAGAAGGGTTTTTAATTTCCAATTAACTTGTAATGTTTTTAAAGTGTACAACACTACCTCACGATTCAAACATGTGACCTCCATTATGGAGTTGTACACACACCTTCCACCATCAGGACAACTCAGGTCAACAAATACATTTGCAGTGGCTAACAATCAGAGCTCTGAGAAGCGTAAAAGGAATTTATATAACACTTATAAGTCTGAAAGAACATGGCTTAAAAAAACTACAACATAAAACCATAATTACAAAAAAGCTAAAAAATATGATAATTAGATGTCTGAAGAATTCTTTTGATAGTCATTAGTGCTGCTGCAAACTTCCAAATTACCATATAACCCAGAATAACATCAGAAACAGTAGAAGGATGATCTTCATGTTGATATGCAAGAAAGCTCACGAGAATATTTTGTTTCTCACTTTCTAGCATGGAAAGAAAAGATTCAACACATTGAGCAAAGTGCCTCCAATCTTGAACTGGATGTATCCCCCACTGCAAGCATACCATAATCAGAGAAATTTGGAGTGGCCTGCCTAGCCTGAGGATGTAAATAGGAACACCTACTCAGCACCTTCTCCATTGCCTTGGTCCAAGCTGTATGCTTGAGAAATATGTCTTTTACAAGGATGCTGTGCCAACTCTCTTTCTTCCCTGGCCTCTTCCAATCTTTGTTTGTTGCCTCGCCAAATATGAATTTTTCAATGGTGTTAAGCCTTTAGTTCTTTGTCAGGAAGAAATCGATGAGATAGGCAATCTACTTGTCCATATTGGAAATTGAATTTTTCCATGGCCAAGTTCTAGATTCCATGTTGACCAATAATGTCACTGAGGATTTTAGTGCTACAATATATGGCATGCAAACCATTAACACAGAGCTGTCCTTGAGATTGTTAGCAAGTTCTGGTCAAGAGCTATCACTAGCTTCTTCACATATATGGAGCCTTTACCATAGGACAACAGTAAAAAATTAGTTTAGAAGTTCTTTCATTCCATCTCACCAAAAGTTTAGCCTGCTCAGATGTTTCAAACATACAGTGTTGGATACTGGCAGGTAGGACAAAGCGTTATCTGGTATGAACAATGAAAGAGCCAATAACAGCCAATACTTAAAGGCGGAAACAGAAGTCATTTTGACAAAGCTTACTAATAAATTTCCAGCTTATGGATAGGTAGCCAAACACATGAGAAAAACCAAGAAACATGAAGCTGGAAAATACCTTTAAAGTTAGCCGTTGTAATTAGATAAAGAACATGAAGGAAATTTATTATCATCCAACTAGTATGGTTGCAATTACATAAACCTATTAATTATTATATTATTATCCAGCTAGTATATTAGCAATTACATAAACCTATTAATTATTATATTATTATCCAACTAGTATATTAGCAATTACATTATTTCGTAAACCTATAAATTATATTATTGCCCAACAATATTTGCTAACAATAGAATAGTTCATATAAAGATAAAGATTGATTTTTAGGTTACAGCCAACTGCCAAGCCAAAGGCCAACTTAGTGTATGAGACTTCCCTCATGCAATCCTGAAAGGGATTTCTTCCATTTAACTTATATTGCTCTGATTTTGTACCCAAGTTTCAGCCTTGTGACCCAGATTGGGAGTCAAAAGAATTTTGCCAAGCCACCTACACCCAGAGTATGAAATGACAGATAAAGAATAAAATTCTTTGAATATGAATCGACATTTGACTTTCCTAATGCACACAATTATACAGCAATCTCCTGTGGACTGGTGCACAATATCCATACCAAAGAGAAAGTATGAAATTACATTAGTACAATTCTACAAGAAACAAACATTTAAACTAATACCAAAAACAAATGCACTATATACTTCAAAACTGGAGTAACCTTGACCAAAACATGTCATACACTTACGCATGCGGAAATAGCTAGCAAATGTAGAATACATAATTGCAGATATCCCTGGCAAGGCAAAGACAGGAAGTACACGAGAAGCTCGGTTTTGCCAGGTCAAATCTGGAGATCTCGTCGACATTATTGCAATCACAAGAGCCCCTATCTGCACAATGAAATAACATTTTTTACTGCAGTGATCATTTGATTATCAAAAAGCTAAGTAAAAATGCTCTAAAGAAGCAACACCCAAATGTGATGTAATATTATTTGTGACTACCATGTAAACCTTTTAGAAACAATTAAGCTAGTTGGAAAATTGTCTTAATATCAGTTTATCTAAAATTAGTTGGGCAAGCCATTAGCTAAACACATTTATGTATTTAGGAACTTGCTAATTTAAATGAATAAATCAGGTGTTCTTGTGTATAAATCACAAATAAATTTATAAATCAGCACTGGCAACTGATTCTAACATCCTCCCAAGTTATCCAGGTTGAGCCCTAGTAAGTGATCTCTCACGAGCCTTCGTCTAGGTCTTGGGTTGCTTGGGAGAGATATCGACATTTGGGGTGTGTTACACTAGTTATTGACTAAATGATACCAACTTACATTATGAACTAAATGTTACCATCATGGAAACCTAAAAGGATTAGTGTATCAAACATCAAAGTAAACAAAATAGCATATAGCATGGCCTTCAGATGTTTAGATTGGTATATATGTTTATAAGTGGCATAGCAAAAAGAATAGAATTCAACATATTCAAGTTTAGTTGACAATCAAACTCATATAATGCAGCCATTCATGAAGGTATTTTGCAACAATTAAGGAGGCATTCAACTTCAATAGTCCATAGCATTTGATCATTAAAATTGAATAGTGCTTAATTAAAATGAGTACACTAATATGTTATCTTTATTTTTTTTAACAACTTTTTTAGCTATAGTGGTGCTTAGTATCAAGAAAATAAGTGAACTATGGCAGATTAGTTTGTCAACATGTTGCTCACCTCAGTGTTACTAGATCTACCAACACAATATAAGCCATACATCAATATAATAAGATTCATGTATCCTCTTTGTCCACCTTACAAGGGTCATTAGCTTTATATGGATGTTGATCATTGTAGTAAAAATTAAGATTTTCATATTATTGGTTTTGGATAATTTTAATAGTTTTGATACCATCTACCCTCCATTTTCATTGAAAGATCATTGATTTGTGGTTCTCAAGAAATATATATACAAAACAAATAAGATTTAGTGCATTTTTTGGCCTCATGATCAAGTATCAACTTTCTAGACATACCAAATTTCTAGTGGTACTCCTAAGTCTATCCTCCCTTATAGTCAACTATTAGTACTAAACATAGTTTGCAAACTCGCTCAGTACCCAGCAAAACTCGCCAAACTCACGAGTCTTTTGGGTGGCCGAGACGAGTCAACCTCGCAAGTCGAGTCTCTGCAAGTCGTGTTGAGTAATTGACAAAGTCTTCATCAATAACTCACTGAGCCTCAGGCTCAGACTCCCGAGTCCTGAGCTCAAATTATCAGTTTGCAATAAAATGTGCCCAAGCTAAGTTTTAAGTAAAAAAACATCTCTTTTTTTTCATTTTCAGCTCTTATTCGCCCATTTCACCCAACTAAACATTGACCTAGCAAGGAAACAAGTTGAGAAGAGAAGAGAAGTGTTCCACGGGGATGCGTCCCCACCCCTACCCAAAAAACCCTGCATTTCCTAGATGGGGACATCTCGAAGACTTGGGGACTTGGGGGCACATCCCCCCACCAACCCACCACCAGCGCGACCATCCCACCACCAATGTCGCTATCTCCAAGACGCCGCTAGGACTTTGAGCATGCTAGGGTGTCCTCGAGACATCTAGGGGACTCCTAGTTGTCTCCAAGATGTATAATTCTTCTACTTATACATCTTTTTATAACTATTTTTTCAAGTACTATATGTATTCAACACCCTGTCGTCCCCCTGCCGCCCCCAAACTTAGACCCCCTGTCCCCGCGTCCCCTATCGTCCCCTCATCCCCGTCCCCAAAACCCGTGGAACACTGGAGAAGTTTTTATTGCTACAATCTTGATTACAAACACTACCTTTACATGAACTGAGAGGCTCATACTTTGCATAAATTCTATCCAGGCTCAAAATACTTTTTTATTCAAAAACTCAACTTCAACATGATAAGGCTACACGACTCCAATAGTGATTCACAAGCTCCTGCAAAGTCAGTGCAAGGAAGTATTACACTCAGCACCAAGAAGTAGAAATAGCTACACAACCTCCTTAGAATTGACTTTTCTCAGATTGATAGCCAACACACAGTCAAACCACACTAATTACTCCACACAATGATATCCATATATTTGTCTAAAACTCCAAATTACATCACCCACAATCATGCTAATAAAACACATCTCCAACACAAATCAAATAATAATGAATGCAATAAACTGTTTTGATTATCAAGATGGCAAAAGATGAATCACTAACAGTCAATAACACACTTCACGACACCTCCACATTCTTTCCACTATTCAATTCCATCTCGACTCCATATGAGACAAACATGACTCGCACTACACAACTTTGCACAGAACAACTCACAGAATCAAAAACATTATTGATATTCGCATTTGCAACTTAATACAGCCCGTCCCAATCAAAGAATGGAAAAGCAATTGCGTTAGAAATTCACACGGTCTTTTTCAATAAATGCAATCATTATCATGAAGAATACAGTTCGGAATTTTATCAAAACATAGTAACTCTTTTTTTGTGCCTGAAGAGTAATATCTGCTTCTTTAAAATGCCACGACGGGCCTACATAGCGCTAGCATATTTTTGATAACCACGTCCTCACAATGAACCGACTAACAATGCAAACGTTACAAGGAAGAATAGCTGAAGGTTGACTAGACACGCATAGCCCTTAATTCTAAGCATATATGCACCCGCACTACAAAGGTATATACGCATTCCATTTTTTAAGTCTCCACAAAAGCACAAAATAATTATCACCGCCCCACTTCACTACCACACGCATTAGAATTCGTTGATGATTTGAGAATAAATCGTCCAATTTTTAGTTACACAAGCCGCCCCGCATTCTGACATCTATAGCAAATCACACAAAAATAAAAGAAACGAACGAACATGTCAAGAATGAATAAACTTGATGCCCAGAAATGAATAAATTTGACATTATCATAAGCTGCTCCGTACACCGATAATCCAAATATGTTGATCCGTCGAGATACAAAAGCAAGCCGTTGCAAGGGAAATGGCCTAACCACTTGACAAATCAAAACTAACGTGGCAATGGTTGATAGAATGAGCCATCTCCAAAAACAATTTTGCGAACCTTTGTTGACATTATTGAAACTACTGACTCGGCATTTCATACCATAGCTCGGTCAACGGTAGTCTCCACAATAGCAGCGATAAGCTAAGGGCCTACACTTGGCTTCTAATAATACAAGACAGCTCCCTTGTCTTATCCGAACAGACTTAACTAGAAAAGTTGTAAGCAAGAGATCATCACGTAGAACAAACCTTACACTTGTAACCAAATCTCAAAACATTCAGAAACCATGTACCTTTCACATCAATGACAAAATACTCAACAATCTCCCCCTTTTTCAATGATGGCAACACCTTCATAAACCTATACTGCTCCCCCTGACTCACTACTCCCCCTTTGACATCAATGGCAAACTAAACAATCTACAAAACTGAAACGGGGTTGATAAAATGTGAAATGAAAGCTCCCCCTGAGTGTACACATCTAGTCAAAGATGGAGTGAAATCACTCCCAACTTCTCCCACAAGTATTCAAACGTTTCCTTTTTGCTGATCTGAACAAGATTATCAAAATTCAAGTGTTCCATCCTTTTGTGCCATAACCATCCTTCATCTTCCTGACTCAAACAACACTTCACTTTTGATATCATCAAGAATATAAAGATTGTTAGCAGTTCTACTAGCTTCAGCAATATGTCTACCATCCTTACTAATTTTACAACTATTAGAGTTGAAAACAAGAGTGTGCCCTTGATAACACATTTGACTCACACTCAATAAATTATGTTTAAGACCTTCAACATACAAAACATTCTCTACCTTTGTTCTTTCGTCATTCAACATAAGAGTGCCTTTACCTAAAATTTGTGCACATGCATTGTCTCCAAACCTTATTGTTCCACCATTCATTTTCTTCAATGTGAGAAACTTGCTTGTCTCCTATCATATGTCTGTCAGCTGTTAATTTTCATATCAGAAATGTAAATAAGCAGAAAATACAACATAGAGAACAATGAACACCGAATTTACCCTGGGAAAAACCCTCCTACTCAAGGGAGAAAAACCCAGCAAGATATTCTCTTATAAATCAGAAAAATAAGTGCAGAAATAGCAGTCAAAATCAAGCCCTAGAAAGGCCGAATCTCATACAGTGAATCTGCACTTGAAAATAGTGCGATTTCCTTTAATACACAAAATAATAACACTTCTCCTTGAAGCAAATCTGTTGCTCTTGAGAACGAACCTGCTGCTGAAGAAATTCGAATTGGAATGGAGTGAATTGCTTGATTAAAGTGGAGACACATTCTCCTTTATATACAAGACTAGGGGACCTCTCTTCTAGAGCCGACCTAGCAATATAATATTTTGTTTAACAAATGATAGGCCGACCTACCTATGATTAATTTTGCTTAGGGAAATACCTCCCGCAGCTATAAAACACTAACACTCCCTCTTAGCTAGGGAGGTATTCTCAAATATCTTCATCATGGAGTCTCTCAACATGACGTCCACAATGGCTACACCCAATTGTGTAAAGCACAGCTCAATCTCGGAGATGTGATCTTGTACAAGGGCTTTCACCTCATATTTCTCAGTCTCAAAGAAATATACATTACAAGGGCTTTCACCTCATATTTCTCCGTCTCGGAGAAATATACACTACAAGGGCTTTCACCTCATATTTCTCCATCTCAGAGAAATATACACTACAAGGGCTCTCACCTCATATTTCTCCGTCTCAGAGAAATATACATTACACCAATCTTAATGATGTTGTGACTCCCTCTCAGTAAGGGTTTCAATTTCCACATCCTTTGTAGTCTCTGTTGGTTTGTCAGACTCCCTCTAAATGTCATTTCCTCCTCTTCGAAGTAATTGGTCGCAATGACAATCTATATAGGTTCTCCTGATGAATGCCAATCACATGAGCTGAATTTATGTTAAAGTTCTTCAACCATGCAAGAACCTTTCCTTCAGAGAAGGCAACCTTGTACCCTTTGTCCTCCAAGGCTGAAATGGAGACAAGGTTCCTTTTGATCCCAGGTACAAAAAATGTCACTCAAATGAAGAGGGATACCTAAATCTAGCTGGAAGACAGTGGCCCCAGCACCCTTTACGGCATAACTAGCATCATCTCCAATTATCACTTGTAAGTTAGACTCTTTCTCTACTAAGTCTATAAGATGCTCTTTGTAGCCTGTAATGTGATGTGAAGCACCACTATCTATCAACCAAGTATCACTGTCAGATTGTATATTACTTGAAAGAGCGGAGATGAATAGGAATCCTTCTGAATCGACTTTAGAATGACTTGACTCCTTCTGAGATGTCTCTATGTCAATTTCTGCAATAGAAACATGTTGCGTTAACTATAATTTGCAATCTCGGGAATAGTGTCCATACTTGTCGCACCTGTGGCACTAAATATGAGAGAGATCCTTCTTTTTCGATTATGGAATAGAATCTGATTTTGTCTCTATTCCTCTTTCTTCCTTTGCCTCTTTCTCTAGTAGTATGTGCAGCAAGAACTTGATTTTCTACATCATGAGAGTTTTGCCCAATTCCTCTTGCTACCAATCTTCTTGAATACAGTCAGCTCGAAGACGATCAAACTTGGGCAACTTGGATCTCCCATTGATGCTCTGAATAAAAGGTTCCCAAGATTGGGGAAGACCATTTAGTGCCAACATAACAAGATCTTTGTCTGCAATTATATCCCCAATAGTGCTCAATTGATCTCTCAAATCAGAAATCTTCATAAAGAATGAAATGACTGAATCTTCTTTAGCCATTTTTACATGATGAAATTGTTGTCTCAAAGCAAGGGCTCTGCTGGTATTGTTGATCTCATACAATCCTTTTAGAGTATCAAACATTTCTTTAGCTGTCTTCATCTTGGAGATGATCGGTACTAGGTGATCCATCACGGAGTCTATCATGATATTTCTAGCCTTCGTGCCATTTTTCTTCCACTAGATTTTCTTTGTGTCTTCAGACGGCTTAGGCATGTCATTTTCTATGAATTCTAGAAGATCATTCTCCTCTAAGGCAATGAGTACCCTGGGTTTCCAAGAGTTGAAGTTTGAAGCTCCATCAAGCCTATCTTCTACCTTGACACTAGTCACCATCTTCTTTTTTCTGAGAACCCTAGGTTTCTGCTATAGATTTGCTCCTCCAAATATCTGATTTTTAGATCTGCACAAATTCACCTTCAAAGTTTTCCCTTAGGTCTGCAATAATTCGCCTTCAAGGTCTGCCCCACTCTGATACCATGTTAATTTTCAGATCAAAAATGTAAATAAGCAGAAAATACAACACAAAGAACAATGAACACCGAATTTACCCTGGAAAAAACCCTCCTACTCGAGGGAGAAAAACCCAGCAAGATATTCTCTTATAAATCAAAAAAATAAGTGCAGAAATAACACTCAAACTCAGGCCCTAGAAAGGCCGAATCTCATACAATGAAATTGCACTTGAAAATAGTGTGATTTCCTTGAATACACAAAATAATAACACTTCTCCTTGAAGCGAATCTGCTGCTCTTGAGAACAAACCTACTGCTAAAGAAATTCGAATTGGAATGGAGTGAATTGCTTGATTAAAGTGGAGACACATTCTCCTTTATATACAAGACTAGGCGACCTCTCTTCTAGAGCCGACCTAGAAATATAATATTTTGTTTAACAAATGATAGGCCGACCTGCCTATGATTAATTTTGCTTAGGGAAATACCTCCCGCAACTATAGAACACTAACAACAGCCACTATCAATGTACCATTGATCACTCTCATTTTGTGCATGTAGAGTTGTTTGCACAATCATTAATTTCTCTTTTTCCACCTCTTTCTCCTTCCTCCAAACCTTCTTATTAACTTGTTTTTCAGCCACCTGTTGCTCTTTCATTTTACTTTGCTTGGAAGATTTTGCAAAATTGTTTCTACAAGTCTTTGCAAAATGATCAAAGTTATTGCATTTGTAACATATAATATTGTAATTCATCAAAGGAGCAAAAGAGTTTCTATTCAAGAATCCTTGATTTCTATTCACATATCTAAAATCATTTCTTGCATAAACTCTACAGTTTGTTGCCTTGTGACCAAAACGATTGCATGAAAAACAATACCCATAAAAGAACGAATTGTTAAACCTGGTCATGTGATCTTTCCTTGAAATAAGAGGTCTCTTGAAAGTATTGTTTCTAATTTTTTATTGTGAATCTTTTGTGCTATCAAAGTTACTCTTTTGCCTTTCTTCTTTTGCTGGCTTGGAATTTTGACCTTCTTCATATCCAACTTCACTCTTATCAGCAGAAGATTTCTATGAGCTAATGAGTATATCCAATGACATAAGAGTTTTCTGATTTTCATCTCATTATTCAGCTGTAACATAGATTTGTCTAATTTTTTGAGCAAAACTATTTCAGCTTCAAGTCTCTCTTGATTCTCTTCTTTTTTCCTTGGCTGATTTCTGATTTCTTCCTCAATCCTCTTTGCCTCTTCGATCTAAACCTTCAAGTCAACAATCAATTTTTCAGCTTCTTCAAGTGCTTGAGATGTCTTAGTTTTTGTTTCATTTTCTACCTATAGCTGCAACTTCAAGTTCTGATTTTTCTTTCTAAGTTTTTTGAGTTCACTTAGAGCAGTTATAAGTTCAGCCTCAAGATCAACTTCTCCTTCTTCATCATATTGCTCATCTTCTATATCTTCATCTTCAATCTCAGGCATATTTTCTTCTTCAGCCATAAATAAGATTTCTTCATAAGAAAACTCTTCATCACAATTATCTGTTGAGCTGTTGTGATCTTTTGAGTAGAGACTTTTTGCAGATTTCATAAACTCCTCCTTCTTACCTTGATACCCCCTTTTGAAATGTTTAGATTTCCTTTCACTATCGCTGTCCTCATTCTTAGTATAGGGACATTTAGATGCAAAGTTTCCCCCTTTTCCACAGTTGAAGCACTTGAAAGGCAACTTGTCTTTGCATTTTCATGAACCCTTCTTCAATTTCCTCATGAAGTGTGGCTCATCAATATTTGAATCTTCATCTGAGCTGTCACTAGTTGCAAGCTCCTTGTCTTTCTTTAAAGGCTGCCTCCTTTTTGGCTGTTTGATCAAGAATTGTTCTCATCTCGTAGGCTATGAGAATACCATGTAACTCATCTACGGTCAACTTGTCAAGTTCCTTCATCTCCTTAATAGCTAAAACCTTTGCATCAAAACACAAAGGAAGGGATCTTAATATCTTTTGAACAACAGTGGATTCCTCAATCTTCTCTCCTACGCCTTTGATAGTGTTAACAATTTCATCTACATGAAGTAGATATGCAGCAACACTTTCTTCTTCCTGCAGCTTAAGACTCTCAAATTGTCTCCTATGCGTCTGAAGTTTTGCCTTCTTGACTTTATCATCTCCTTCATAAGTTTTTTGAAGTTTGTCCCAAATTTCATGAGTTGTATCACAGTGCATGACCTTAACAAATTCAAATTCTGCCAAACCACTGAGGATGGCATTAATCACTTTGGCATTGTTTTCAAAAACCCTTTTTCCATCTGCATCCATTGGAGGAGTTGCTAGAATTGTATATCCAATTACCACACTTCACCATATATCGCACACAAAAAATACTGAAAGGGTGAGGGAGTGGAGGGAGGCAGGGGGGAAGGGGCTGGGAAGGGTAGCATGAATCAATATTTTAAAACTTTAACACTTAAAATCATTAGAACCAGCAATCAAAACAGTAAGAGAAAACATTAGACAAGGAGAACACCAATATCATGTGGAAAACCCTTTCGAGTAAAAAACCACAACAAAACAATTGCTTTTATTAACTTCAAATAGGCACCAACCCAAGAGACTACAATCTCCAAATTACAAAAATGAGCACCAACTTCAAACAACTGAAGCACCAACTCACCAAGATTATTCACAACTCTGTATTGCTGCAGTCTTGATTACAAACACTACCTTTACATGAACTGAGAGGCTCATACTTTGCATATATTCTATCTAGGCTCAAAAAACTTTTTTATTCAAAAACTCAACTTCAGCATGATGAGGCTACATGACTCCAAAAATGATCCAAAAGCTTCTGCAAAGTCAACACCAGGAAGTAGAAACAGCTACACAACCTCCTTAGAATCAACTTTTCTCAGATTGATAGCCAACACACAGTCAAACCACACTAATTACTCCATGCATTGATATCCATATATTTGTCTAAAACTCCAAATTACATCACTCGCAATCATGCTAATAAAACACATCTCCAACACAAATCAAATAATGATGAACGCAATAAACTTTTTCGATTATCAGGATGACAAAAGATGAATTGCTAGCAGTCAATAACACAATTCACAACACCTCCATATTCTTTCCACCATTCAATTCCATCTCGACTCCATGTAAGACGAACATGACTCGCACTACACAACTTTGCACAACATGACTCACAGAATCAAAAACATTATTGATATTCGAATCTGCAACTCAATACAGCCCGTCCCAATCAAAGAATGAAAAAGCAATTGCATTAGAAATTCACACAGTGTTTTTCGATAAATGCAATCATTATCATGAAGAATACGGTTCAGAATTTTTTCAAAACATAGTAACTCTTTTTTCATGCCTGGAGTAATATCTACACATTTAAAATGCCACGACGAGACTACATATACCGCTAGCATATTTTTGATAACCACATCCTCACAATGAACCGACTAACATTGGAGACATTACAAGGAAGAATAGTCGAAGGTTAACTAGACACACATAGCCCTTAATTCTAAGCATATATGCACCCACACTCAAAAGGTATATACACATTCCATTTTTTAAGTCTCCACAAAAGCACAAAATAACTATCACTGCCCCACTTCACAAGGCCCATGCCACAAAAGAACAAACATAAAGGCATTTTTCACGACTACCACACACATAAGAATTCGCTAATGATTTGAGAATAAATCATCCAATTTTTAGAAACAAAAGTCGCCCCACATTCTGACATCTGTAGCAAATCACACAGAAATAAAAGAAACAAGCGAACATGTCAGGAATGAATAAACTCGACACCCAAAGATGAATAAATTCGACGTTACCATAAGCTGCTCCATAAACCAATAATCCAAATAAGTTGAGCTGCCGAGATACAAGAAGCAAGTTGTTACAAGGGAAATGACCTGACTACTTGACAAATCAAAGCTGACTTGGCAATGGTTGATAGAATGAGCCATCTCCAAAAACAATATCGCAGACCTTTGTTGACTTTATTGAAACTACTGACTCAACATTTCATAACATAGCTCGGTCAACAATAGTCTCCACAACAATAGCGATAAGCTAAGGGCTTACACTTGGCTTCTAATAATACAGGGCGGCTCCCTTGTCTTATCCGAATAGACTTAACTATTGAAGTTGTAATCAAGAGATCATCACGTGGAACAAACCTTAAACTTATAACCAAATCTCAAAACATTCAGAAACCATGTACCTTTGACATCAATGACAATATATTCAACAAACTCAACCTCCTTCCTCTCAATGATAACCTTTTGTTGTATGTACAGTCTCCTATTTTGTTGTTGTGTCGTCTGCAAGACAACTTTCTTTTTGGGGGGCTAATGTAGTCAGCCGAAAGTTAATTGAAAATGTTTTAGTCGGCTAGGTTGTAAAACAATGATTATGTTTTGGTTTTACGTGTTAAGTCCCCGAGGGTTGTTATAGTCGATTGGTAGTTACAAAGAGTTGGTAGTCTTAACCAACATCAGCCTACTATTTATATGTACTTGTTGTCCATACCAACCTCAACAACCGTACCAGCCGAAAAGGAATAATTTTCAACCTTTCAACAATTTCGAGCCACAATTTCCAACACCTCCACCAAGACAAGTAGTCAAAGCTAAGAAATCTACGATGTTTTGCTCTTTCCATGAGACCGACACACATACCGGTTCTAAATGCCCTGAGAATTTGCGAATGAACCAAATCATGGGATACACTGAAGTTGCACCCAGTTCAAGTTTTGTACCTTCACCAAGTTCGAATGTTGTCCTACCACAAATGGACAACTTCGATGGCAACTCTACTACCGGACACTTTGATAGTGAACCCGCTAATCAAGAAGAAGAAGAATACCGTCAATATTCTCTTGCAGTAAATCATTGAGAATTTTTCAACACCTATGTTTGCACATGCTCAACATTTTAAGGCACAAAAAGAAGAAGAGGATAGACGGAAAATAAAAGAAAAGGATAAAGAGGTGGCCTCCACTTCTAATCCTAAGCCTTCAAATGAGAATGCTGAAGTAGCTGCTCAAGACCTGGCTTTAGCAAATTTTGATATTGTAGATTCCATGGTGAAGACAAAGGTATAAATTTCTCAACTGGAGTATCTTCAGGACAATCCAGAATAGCTGGATCGAATTCTCAAGGTTGTAAAGAAGCAGGCTTTCATTCAACCCACACCGCTCAAATCATCCGTACCAACGGAAGAAAAGCCTAAACCCTTTTATATATCTTTATATATAGGAGGATTCAAATTGAGCAATTGCATAATAGACTCAGGAGCCTCAGACAACGTCATGCCCTTACAAGTAATGAACACATTGGGACTTTCGTGCACTAAGATACATGACAAGTGTTATTCACTTGAGTCTACGTCGATGTTGTTGGTTGGTCAATTGAAAGACGCTCAAGTAAGGTCGGCATCTTGTCCAGAGAAGAAGATAATGATTACCATTCTAATAGCCGATATTCCAACCAGCTATGAGATGTTGCTAAGTAGAAGCTTCTGCAAAGATCTCAAAGGAGAGATTCAACTGGATTGGTCATTCACAACAATTCCATTGGAGAAAGGTAGTTTCAAGCTAGAGCTTGAGACCAAATTATGGTTTACGGTGGTAAAATCCCAAGATCCTCAAGCACAAGTGCTATATCAAGAAACAGGTCCTGGCACTTATGTAATGTTGTCAAAAGTAACTAAAGAAAGGAAAAACGTTGTGTGTTCTACAGACATATCAATAGAAGATCCAAAGATGTGGACCATGCAATTTGATGGTACTTGCTTGACAGTAGGTTCAAGAGCGGGAGTTGTCATAATCTCTCCCAAAGATCATGTATATCCATTTGCATACCGCTTGCAATTTGAATGCACAAATAATACAACGGAATATGAGGCGCTTATACTAGGTCTTAAAAATGCAAGAGATATGGGTATCAAACTACTCAAGGTCAAAGGTGATGCAAAGGTGATGCAAAGCTGATCGTGAAACAGATCATGCTCGATTTCAAGTAAGAAAAGATCCCCTTCGGCATTATAGACAAAGGGTGTGGAATGCAATCGACTGGTTCGAAGCATTTGACATCAAATTTATTCCTCGTTTAGACAATAGCAAAGCAGATGCCCTTGCGGTATCAGCTACTCTTTTCATGCCACATTCTGATTTTTGTCAGAATGCATTTGCTATTGAGCTCATATACAAGTCAGCTATCCCCGACAACTATGACAACTGGCAAGTCTTCAATGATGATGATCATATTGAAGAATTTCTTGGCATGGAAGACAATTTTAAAGAACTATTCTTTGAAGGTAGTGCTTCTCCCTTCAGAGAATCAATAATAGAAGATTTTGAAGCAATGGAATCAGGTATTATCAAATTAAAAGGCAATCAAATTCCCAAGGGTATAGTATCCTTAGAGAATATATTTGACAGGCATGACAGGTACATTCAAGATCAGAGAAACTCAGCTAATAAGACCTCTGTTGAATATTGTCAAGTAAACATTGGTACTGAAGACAAGCCTTGGCTTGTTAATTTGGGTAAGTGTTGTACTAAAAAAGAAAGTGAAAGATTCATCTCTTTATTCAAACAATATCGAGATGTGTTTGCCTGGTCATACGAAGATTTGAAGGTCTTCACACCTAGAGAATTGTCTCTGAAACTTGATGCCAAGCCCTT
>VDFB02265698.1:0-47837 GCA_007258455.2 Sequoia sempervirens
ATGATGTGGAGGATAGATGGCATGTGGGCCCATGTGCTCAATGGTTGACTTGGTGACTCTTGGAGAACCCTAAGCCTGACAGTGGAGATTTTTTTGATTGCTTATATAACGGCTAACATTGGAGAATTCATATGGCTCGAGGTGAAACCCTAAAGGGGATTTGGCTAGGGTGTCTCTCGTGGGAAGCCATAATCGCTTGTAGGGAGATGAGAGGAGGTGGACCCTGGTGTTACTGAAAGAACTGCATGTGATGGATATCAGTGTGAACTCTTAGTGATAGATTGTGTCTAGCCAAAAAGATGGTTCAAAAGGTGTTTGAGCTTAATGACATTGGGGAGACCTATGGGTTCAATGTCACATTATGAACTCTTGCCAATAGAAAAAATCATGCTGATAGACTTGAAGGCAAACTGTGGTTGGAAGGATGTTAACTTGGTTGATTGCTAATGTGTATGATGTTCATTGGAGGATTATGGGTGAGTTGGAGAAGTTAGAGTGGTTAACAGTTGGTCTGACTATTGGAATACAAACTAATCTACAGAAGATGAATCGCTTCCTATCTACTAAAGATGAATGTATATACATTGGACATTTTACAATACAAAGTGTGAGAGGAAGATTGAGGCAGGATTATACTGTCAAAATATCTCTAGATTAAGTGTCTTGGTTTATCTCTAGTGTTAATTTGCACTATATATTGTGTGAGTATTGTAACAATGAGTTTGTCTCCAAAATGAAACAAGGAGTAGTCTCTATGAAAAAGGCTATGAGCCTGAGATTGTATTGTAACTCTATTGGTTGTTGAATAATACAATGGTTTGGATCTTCTGGTGTCTATGGTTTTTTACCCAAAAGGGTTTTTCCCACGTAAATCTATGTGTTCTAATCTTTTGTACTATCTTTTATGTTTAAATGTTTTGTTTGTTGAATTTGTTTATGCAAATTGTTGAAACTAAATTTACATGTACTTCTCTCAGAAAGATTAATGTGGGAAATGAACTATGTATGATTCCACTTTGTGAAATAGTTGTATGTGTTTTTGAGGCAATCTATTTGAAATTAAAGTTATCGAAGGAACTACTCTTCTTGGAGGTTTCTCTGAGATGAATTTTTTTTTCCTAACAAGTGGTACCAGAGCCTTATTTTGGTTGCTAGTTCTAGGTATTTCTCCTATGAATATTTCTTATTCTATCAAGCTTAAGGAAATTTGGAGGAATTGGCTGATGTATTGATCCTTTGGTGAGTGGAAGTATTGTAGTATTCAAAGACAACATGTAGTTTGAAGGATGGTGAAGGTGGAGTTGGTTATCTTGGTAGGAGTATAACCTTAATGTATGAGGTGGATTTCTTTGCTTCTTGGTTGAGTTTCAACAAAGATTTCATATTGGGTGTCTATGTGAGAGGCTCCATGGTGATATGGAGAAGCTTGGGTTGTGTCTCAATCATGGAAGAGAGTGCTTATGCTGGGTGGTATTTCTTGGTGTTGGAAGGCATTGTATTCTATTAACCTCAAATACTAAAGGCTATAGAGCTAATCATTAGATGGTTTGAAAGCTTTTGGAATAGCCTATCTCTTCCTTGGATGCATGTGCATATTGATGGTTTTGGAATTTCCTTGAAGGGGGCCTGGAGTTCTTGAACTACTATTTTTTTTTTAAGGATGTATTGTACTTGCATGTTTTATGTGGTTTTGTAGGTTTTACACATCAAGCAAAACTTTTCGATGATGTGGAGTTGTTGTTAAACTATTTTCTAGACCCTGGCTCTTAGGGGCATTGCTAGATGAGATGTTTGTAGTTATAGATGCATGCTTCAGCATGGTATGAGGAGGTGAGATGATTTCTCTGTATGAGAGTTTTGGCATGTGATTTGTCACTCAACATTCTTGTGGTGTTGCTTGTGGATTCCTTGACTATGGTGCTCATTGTGGACATGTTTGGAAAATTAGATTTGGTCATGATCTGGTGTTGGAGTCTTGGTGCCTACATGGTTATCTTCTTTGATATCTTGATTAATGATTACTAATGTGATGATGGGTTTGCACGTTTGATGGAATGGATCTTCAATCTATGTGGTTGGTAGTTTAGCTACCCATTGGCTGCAATGAGATAAATCAGATGTGGACTATCTATATCCACAAGGTTGATGCAATGTTGGTGTAGATCTATTAGTTGGCCTTGTCTGTGGTCACTTGTGCATTGGTGTGGTTGCTTTTGGATGAGAAGATTGATGGTTTTGAGTACCTAAATAGTTGGTTATAGGGACCTATAGTATGTTGTATCAAGATGTCATGGATAGCTTGGATACATTGCTTTGTGTAAGCTTTTGATAGTGATGGTAATCTCTACTTGTTTTGGAGATCTTGGTGTAACTTGATGGACATGTTGCTATGTGGACTTGAAGGATTTTTTAGATTAGTAGAAGTTGGGTCAAGATGCTTGAGAAGCTTAGTTGTCATAGTTTAGTGGGAGCTTTAGCAATGACTTTGGATTCATCACTTGGTGGTGAATGTTTTTTCTTTAGTGTTGCAGGTGTTATCAGGAGGGTCTCTTTTATCCTGTTGCTAAAAAAGGGTTCTTTCACATTTTCATGGACAATATTTGAACATGTGGAACATCTTTGAACCATAGAGGATGACTAGATTCTTTGGCTAAGGTTTTGGTGGAGCTAGATAGGTGATGTTGGTTTTTGATTTTGCTTTATGTCATGGTATACTCTTACTTATGGACTTGAGTTTTGACATTGTGCATGGCACTTGAGACCATGGTGAGGTCACTTAGAGCCTGGTATCTCCTAAGGGGGATGTGTAGATCATGGTGTCATGATAAGTTCTAGTTTTAGATGTGTGGATCTTTGAGAGTGGTCTAGAGTTCCTCTATGTTTTGAGTACATTGGCTATATGCTTGAGAACTTCATGTTAAGTGCAGTAATGCGGTTTGGAGTTCAACATGGAATGATTGTTTGTCGGTGCTCATGGATACATGGAGAATAAGGTGAGGCTATAAATATTTTTAGATGAGAAAGGTACTAACTACAATTGAAAGTCCAAGTAGCCTACACCTTCATTAGACATGAGTTCAATAGAGACCAATGAGGAGATTGCTCTTGGATGAGTCATGGTGGCTTGTATATCTTGGAGGAGCATTCTCTTTTGCACTCTTGGTCTACTCAGTAGTTTATCTGAGAGGTATTTTCCCATTATATCTTTCAAGTGTGTTTTATGCTTTCTTTCATGATATGGACCTTGAATTATTGTTAAATGGTTCTGGAGGATTCATAGTGGAAGGTGGACATCTCCTTGAGATTTTGTGTTATATCATTTATTGATAAGAACTGGTAGGAGATAGTTATATGGGCCGATCTCTTGAGATGGCAAATGAGGTAGATTGATCTTCTTTAAGAGGCTTAAATCCATGATTGTTTACATGTTATATTTGTTATGCTTGATCTTGGTGATTGAATCATTGGATGGTTTTATGGCATCTCTTTGGGATGGGAAGGAGATCATACTTGACATAGCTTGTTGTTAGAAGTGTATGTAGGAGGATGTTTTATAGGTATATGTTATGCAAAGTTTTCTCTCTTTGGTCTTGGTGGTCTTCTTGATGTTCGGTTTCACATTACATTGGTCTAAGGTTTAGTCGGAGCTATAGTGATCACTAGCTTATGGTCATGTCTTTTCACTCATGATTCATGGGAGATGACATGGAGGTTCTTAATGTTTTTCCTTTGTTGGGTGTGGAGAACTTGGGAGAGTTGTGAAGACTTGTGGTGAGAGTTGTTCTTGCAGGTTGTGCATATCATTGTGGATGCTCCTTGGTACTACATGGTTACATTTCTATGTGATACTATTGGTAGATTTTTTATTTGTTTGATCTTTTAGATTTGGCATTACCCATGCAATGGGAGTTCCTGAATGTGTTTTGTCTTCTTTGACTAGTTGGGACATGAAGATTTCTTTTGGAGTACATGGGTTGGTTATGTTGGTGGCATAAGTTTACTAATGTTTGATACCTTTAAGGTATGGATGATTGGATGTTCTAACACTTGTTGTGGGTGCTATTTTTTAGTCACGTGGTAGTCAGGATGATTTTTTTTCTAGTTGATCTTCTATCTTGTTTTCTAGAGGATGGCTTCATGTATGTGTTTGGGTTGAGGGCTTTGAAGCTGATGTTGGGTTGCTTATGTTTAGCTCATAAGCATAATGGAGTGGTAGTTGTGTTGGTGCCTTTTCCATCTATAGGGTTTGATGCTTGTGTTCTTGAGAATGATGCATATACGCCTTGGCTGATTCCTTTTTCTATGGTAGATGGTTGGAGCTATTGCCTGAGTTGGTGGACATATTGGATGTTGTTGCAGGTGTCTTGGTTGGAGCATGAAAGCATTGTTTAAGATTTTGTGTTTGCATTGGAAGAAGCCAGTAAGTTCGTCATCAAGTGGGAGAATGTTGAGAATTATGACTCAAATTTACTAGCTTGATTGCTTCCTGGAGCAATTTTTTTTTCCTCCTTCATCGGCCTAAGTTAAGTCACTAATTTTCAAGTTTATCTAACTAAAGTCGCAGGGTTCCAAAGTTTCATAACCTCTCGACTTAGCGACTGAGGAGGGAAGGCTCGTTACTTTGTTGATAGCTCATTGTGGGTTTCAAGAACTTCATAACCTCTGACTTGGGGTTTGGATGTTCAGGTTTTGAGTGATGGAGCAATCCCTTTGTCAGCAAGTCATGGGTTTTGGGAACTTTGTAACCTCTAACATGAGGTTCTAGAGTTTGGTTCTCTAGTGATATAGCAACTTAGATGCTAATGAATGTGGGGACCACTTGGAGTTAATATTTAAGTCTTTTCTAAGAGACTTGTTGAGAATATTGTAGATTCCCTTTTGATGCTTTAGAATTGCACAAGTAGTGGATGCATGTTTTGGTGGACCCCTCACCACAGCAAGCAGAATATGAAGTAGTGTTGATAGTTGGAAAGCAATGGTTGGTTTCCAATTGCTAACTGATGTGGGACTCGATAGGATGGTGAATCATGTCAAAGGCTCATAGGTGGTGATGATGTGGAGGATAGATGGCATGTGGGCCCATATGCTCAATGGTTGACTTGGTGACTCTTGGAGAACCCTAAGCTTAATGATAATTTTTTGATTGCTTATCTGATGACTAGAATTGGACATGGTGTATCGCTCAAGGTGAAAACCTAAAGGGGCTTCAGCTGGGGCGTCTCTCATGGGAAGCCAAAATTGCTTGTAGGGAGCTGAGCAGAGGTTGACCCTAGTCTTTCCAATAGAGCTACACATGATGGATATTGGTGTGAAATCACAGTGATAGAGTGTGTCTAGCCAACAAGATGGTTTGAAAGGTGTATGAGCTTAATGAAATTAGGGAGACCTATGGGTTCAATGTGACATTATGAACTCTTTATGATATACAAAGTCATGTCGATAGACTTGAAGGCAGACTATGGTTGGAAGGGCACTAACTTGGTTGATTGCTTATGTGTATGATGCTCATTAGAGGATCATGTGTGAGTTGGAGAAGGTAGAGTGGTTAAAAGTTGGTCAAATTGTTGGAATACAAAATGATCTACAAAATATTAACCATTTCCTATCTGTTGAAGGGAATGTATATAGATTGGATGTTTTTTAGTACAAAGTGTGAGAGGAAGATTGAGGTAAGATTATGCTATCAAAATCTCTCTAGATTAAGTGTCTTGGTTATCTCTAGTGTTAATCTACATTGTATACTATGTGAGAGTATTGTAACAGTGCAAAGGTTGTATGGACTAAGAGGTAGATAAGTGAAATGTAAAAAGGAGAGAGCGAAACAAAACAAGGTTGTTGCCATTTTGTCTCCAAAATGAAACAAGGAGTAATCACTATGAAAAAGGCTATGAGCCTGAGATTGTATTGTAACTCTATTTGTCATTGAATAATACAATGGCTTGGATCTTTTGGAGTGTGAGGTTTTTTACCCAAAAGGGTTTTCCCCATGTAAATCTGTGTGTTCTAATCTTCTATACTATCTTTCATGTTTATGGTTTTTTTTTTTAATCTATTTAAGCAAGTTGTTGAAACTGAATCTACATGTACTTCTCTTAGAAAGATTAATGTGGGAAATGAACTATGTCTTACTCCACTTTGTGACATAGTTGTATGTGTTTTTGAGGCAATCTATTTGAAATTAAAGTTATTGAAGGCACCACTCTTCTTGGAGGTTTCTCTAAGATGTCAAAATTTTCCCAACCCAGAAATGAGTCCTCGGTGAGACCTAAAGTAGTGAAAACTTGGGATCTAGGAGTGTAGACTGAGAGGAATAAAACACATAAATTGGTTTCTAGAACCCTAATAGTGACCCATTCACCAGTAAAGGAAAATGAGTCCTCTATGACCTAAAAATAACTAGTTTTGGACAAGGTACACACGATTCTATCTTCTCAAAACTCCCCTTTTCATTGCCATACTAGTTACTATTAGTTTATGATTGTTATTTTGACATTTTGGCCATCATAATTGAATGAAACAAACACCTACTGAAAATTAGGTTCACCATTGATACCCTATTGATGGCGAACCTATTTTTCTATGTTTCAGTTTTATCCTTTTCCATTGATGTCAAAGGGGGAGACTAGAGCATGTGAAAAAGACAAGTTGAAAGGAGGAGAGTAAGTCATGTGAGAGAAAAGAGAAAAGTAAATAGGTATGGATTAGAGCTATTGTGTTTGTTGTTGATTGTTTTTCATATCATGTGTTAGCATCAATAACAAGGTGGGCTATTGGTTCAAGTACCAATAGTTGGTGTTGTCATTTATGTCAATAAGCTTGTGTTGGCATTAATGAGACATTTATTTTGCAAAAGCATGTGTAGTTTTTGGTGTTGTCTATGTTTTTGCATTACTGATGCTTTGTTTAGTTATATTATGTTATCATTAGTAAGCTACGAGTGTCAACCTATGGTGTTACTTCCATAGGCTTCTTTCTATGGATGTATTATTGGTTCTATAGAATTGAAGAAGTACTGAAGATGATGACGATGTGTCTCTGGTTCTTGGTTTCCAAGGGCTTTTGAGAAAATTTGATAAGAGGAGGAAATAGTGAGTTGTAGTGTTGTTATGGGTTGTAGAATAGTGTTCTGGTATTGCTTCACATTTCTTCTAGGTTAAATGTTTGCTTATGTGTTTCAAATATGTTGATTAGAGGTGTTCAAAAGTGTTATATCTAGAATTTGGTATGTTGGATCGCTATACAGAAGTTGTGTTCACTAGTGTTGGAATTATGTATTACAGAGGTGTATGGGAGAAATTTTTTCACTTCATGCATATTTCTTTGTAGTTTGGTTTAAGGTCTTGAAGATCCGAAGGCATGTTGATAGTGTTGGTATATTTCTTTCGTTGAAGTTATTTGAGGTTTTATGCTTTGAAAGTTGGTTTCTTGAGTTATAGTGCATGGTAGAGTTGTTTAAATGTACTAGGTGTGTACATTCTTCAGATGAAAGTTGTTGCAAAGGAGTTTGTTGGATTTTAGGGTGTTTGTGAAATATTTCATATTGTGTTCAAGTGAAATTTGTTGTTCGCGCTAGTTGTTGTTGGATCAAAGGTAGCATGTACATAAAATTTTAATGGTTTTTACATGGGTAACAGTCGACTTGGGTGTTTACACTAAATGTGAAGGTGCTTCGGTATTTGTGGAAGCATGGTGTAGCATGTATGAGCGGATTTGGGTCCTAGCTAAGGGTTTTTGTTGTATACCTTCATTCCTTTTCATCATGAGAATATTTTGCTTCCGACATAATTGGAATTTGCACATTTGAGGTGCTTAGCTGACCTTTTAGAATGTTTTCAAGGTTGAAGATCGTATAAATAAGAGTTGAGTTATTTAGGAATGATAAGATAGACAAGATAGATGAGTGTGATGTGAATTGCATAGTTTTTAGGTGTGAATTTGAGAAGTGTAGTGTGATATTTCATGTGTTAGATTTTTGGATACAGTGAATAGAAGGTGTCTACAATACTTCAATCAGACTGTAAAGGTGTTGGTGACATTATGGTGGAAGTTCTTGTTGCATTGCGATTAATTTCTCTATGTAGCATTCTTCTGTCTCTTCTTCTTTGTTCTATAGTGAGCCTTTGTCACTGATCCTTTGTTTCTTCTGGGTAGTGTACCCTCCGACAGTGAACCATTTGTAATCAGTGTTGATATTACTTTATATTTTTAGCTAATCCTAACCATGGTTTTTCCCATCTTTGGTTTTCCACATAAATATGGTGTTCTCTTTTGTATTATGTTGATTATGTTTTAGTTTCTATCATTTTCTTTTCATGCTAGATCATTATAATAGATTAAGGGTTAATTGAATGAATGTGGATCTAAATGTTAATGAGGGTTTTGAATTTTTAAGGTACAAATGATTCATCCCCCTCTCAGTTGTGTTTTACATTCAACACCATCATGGGATATCTTTTCAAAAGGTCTTAAATCCTTCTCTTTCTCTTTTTTGGAGATTAGTTTTTTTCCCACTAGGTTTTCTCTTTTTTCTCCTTTCTTCAAAGAATGCATGATAGGGTATGTGCAGGATCATCATGGAAAAAATAGGCCCTTAAGTGGCAAAAAATTTAGAAAAATCAGTGTTAGGAAACTTAATGTAAAAATTTGAATAAGTTATCTATATTATTTCAAAAATATGTAAGAATAGAATCTATAGAAATTGAATGCAGTTTCTAAACTACTAGGTTTATTTAAAAATAAATAAAATCTATTTGGTGAAAATTTAAAATTTCAATGTAGTAGTACTTAAATTTCAGGCAAAAAATAAGAAGTAGGTGTATGTCTTACCACCCTAACCATAATAAAATGATAATATATTTTTATAATATTTTATATATAAGTAGAGGACTCATATCTAGATGTGATGCATAATTTTTTGTAATTTTTTCCAAGTAAATAATTAATTATGATATTTTTATTACAACTTTTAAAAAATATAAAAACTCATATGTCTGACCACCTTAACTTGGTCAAAACTTCATGAAATTTATTTTTTCTTTTTTTAATCCTATAGTATGTGAAGCATAGAATGTGACACATGTTTCAGATTCTAAAAATGTGATACTGTTTGAAAGTTATAAATATTTTTCAATCAACCTATCAATCAAGACTTTAGTCGTAATTCTAATAGAAAATGAATAATAATTATTTATTAAATTCAAATTAATGCATAATTTATATTGGTGGAAAGCTGAGAAAATCCTATAAAAAACCTTTTCATTTCATCAATTTTGGATAATAAAAAAAGTCATCAGCCACATACCCTACAAATGCCCATAATATTGCAACTTTTTGGCCCATCATGATCCTACATATACCGGATACATGGGTACCTCATTAGGCCTCGTACCTAGGACCCATTTCTATCTATTCACAAATTTATGATCTCCCTAAGTATCACTTAAGTGGGGTGTTAGAGTGATTTATTTATCTATTCACTATACTTAAGTGTAATTATGTTGATGAGGTTAGACCACATCTTGTGTAACTAAATGTGCAACCTTTAAGCCTCTAGATTTTACTTGAGTTGTTTGGTAAACCTCATGTTCTACCTTTTTGAGGTTGAAAGACTTTCAATCTCACCTCAAAGGTCACTCAACACATGTCATAAAGTTTGATGACCTTTTCAAATAGGTTGTTGGTTTGCACATTCCTAGTGATCCTAAGGTTGACACCTATAGGAAACTTCTCTACTCATTTGTGCCACATCATGGGTAAATTGTCAATCCACATGATAGGTGGATTGTCTATCCCTTTCCTATATATGTAAGGCTTTCTAATTTGTACATTTAGGTCAACTTAATATAATATTTGGATTGTCTATTGTGCTTGTTTCTTATCTCCATGATCTCCTAATTCTTATACTTCCAAGTCCACATAAATGGTTGGTGATGAAGAAGCCATATGTAAAGTAGAATTAGGGATAAAATCAAATATAGATTATATAAATGTAATTCCTTTAGTGAAATATTTATGAAACTTAGGCTCAACACTAGATGTAATTACAACATGAGAAGCCATTCAAGTCTTTATCTACATCTCATAGGAGAATTTGATATGTGACACTAGGTCATGAACATCATATATTAATTACAAGATTAGAGAAACTTAAGATGTCATAGAATAAAGAGAAAAATAAATGTTGATAATAGAAACATAAACAATTCCCACAAACAAAAAACAAGCTTGCATAGAGGTTATAGAGATACGTTTGTGGTTGAAATTTCAATAAAAATTAGTAAGATAGGGGTGAGAGATGTACATTTTTCAATGATTAAAAATATTGAAATGAAATGTAGTGTTTAAAGGTCTAATTTTGTCTAGGTTTAGGTTTGACACCAAGCATAATTCTAGAAATGCACTAGAAACCCTAATATTTAATGTAAGGCACATGCATGCATGAAATTTAGTTTGTTTGAGAAATAAAATGAATGCAATAAGTTCCAATTTACCAATAAATGAATTATTTTCAAAATTCAAGATGCTCTAAATAATTGATATGTTTCTAAGACAATAAGAAGAGAATGCATTTTAAGATTATGTAATGTAAATTACTACGTTTTCAATGTATGACATAAAATGCACATTGAAAAATGACACCTTTAATTAACATGTAAGATTTCACTTATATTTTGAGATAATATATATGTAAAATAGAAGCACAAAAATATAAGACATGTTACGTTTACCAAAATATAATGGTAGAAAAGGGGATCTAGCTTTTAAATCACACATTTTCACCAATTGCATTGGGGGATACAAAAATGATCATAAAAGAACAATTGGCTATTATCCTCAAGGAAGAGCTAGAATTGTTAATAAAAGTATTGGTAGCTAATCTGAAGGATGATTGATTAGGATATGATGCACGATGTGTGTAATATTGAAAGTAGTTGAGCTTTTGTTTCTCTACCAATTGGGTGGGTGGATTGGATGGGAACTATTGCAGTTTCAATGGAGTCCCTATGGGTTTTTCTCCTATTTTTTGAGATTTTGACTTTGTATCCTCAACTCTACCCATCCTATTGTAAAGGTGGAATTTTCTATTTTTTTTTACATCTATGGATTTTTTCTGGAGGTTGGCTTCATCCTATTTTTTTGGTGGTTTTGGGTCCTATTTGATTGGCATTGGGCATGGGTGGTGAGGATTTTTTTGTGTCCCTCCCATGCCTTTGTTCTGACCTCTATTTTGGTGAGGCAGTTGCATTGGGGAGTTTTGATTTGACTTCTTTTTAGATCTGATGGGTGGACCTACTACCTTTTATAGTTGATGGCCTGACTATTTTTTGAGATTTATTTCTTAGTCTTTATCCTAGCTTGGTGTTTTCCTTGTGTATTTCTCCCCAATTATTTCTTAGTGAGAGGTGGGTTTTGGAGCAAGGGAGGTTTTATTTTTGAAGGATTTTTTGGCAAATCAATTGTCATTTTTGTGCTTGTGATTAGGTTTCTCATTTTCTTGGCCATGTTAAGCTATTATTTTGGTTTATCCTATTGTGGTTGCTAGGATCTTGCCTTGTTTTCTTGGAGGATCTATGTTTTTTGCATTTGGTGGTAGCATTCAACTTCTACTGCATTTTCCACTACTAGAGTGGTGTCGTGGGTGATATTGTTGAATTTCCCCCTTTGTTGGTATAGGGTTTTGAGATGTTTTAGGTCACTATCTATGGTACCTTTTATCTTTTGGTTCTCACAATGGCTATGTTTGGGATTACAATAAGGATTATTCCTGTTATGCTCTTGAATTTTTTGCTAGATCTTTTTTGGGTTTTCACTAGGGAAAGTGTTTCCTCTAGAGATCTATATTTTTTTTTAATTTTCTCAGGGAGGGGTTGTTAATATCTTTTATGCTTTTTTATTAACCCTCTCTTGGGTTTTGGAGGGGTTGGCTTCATTAAGAAGAGTTATGTGCATTCTATCTTGGGTCACTACCTTGGCTCTCTACCTAGCTTCCCCTTTTGAGGTGGAGATTTCTCCTATTCAAATTGAGACTTATCTTGTTGGTGTGGCTTGGGTTTTTCTTCTTTTCTTGTTTACCATGTGTAGGAAAAGATGGAGCTATATCAAGGGGGTTGCTACATTTAGTCCTGAGTTTTTCTTTTCTCTTGTTGAGGTGGAGATTAAGAATGGAGTTGGGTTCTTGGTCCTGCCCCTTTTCGTAGTGACTGTTTATTTTCTTA
Source organism: Sequoia sempervirens (assembly GCA_007258455.2). Lineage (NCBI taxonomy): Eukaryota > Viridiplantae > Streptophyta > Pinopsida > Cupressales > Cupressaceae > Sequoia > Sequoia sempervirens. Next base: position 12,216 of record VDFB02265698.1, read on the forward strand.
AGCTTTTGGCATTCATTGGTTTCTCTTTTATTTATGAGTGATAGCTTTTATGAGTTCTTTTTCTTTATGGATTTTTCCTTGTAGTTAGATTTTGTGTCCAATTCCATACTCCAATCAAAAGCATTTTTAAGTTTTGTTCTTTCCAAGCTCAATGTTGGTGAGTCTCATTGGAAATTTTTTATTAACTCATTTTCTATGAGTTTCATATCTTCTACCTCAATTGGTATGAGCCCTTATCAGCTTGAATCTAATCAAACCTATAATAAATTAATATAAATTTAAAACAATACAGGACTACTATAGATAAATTGATAATAGAAAAGTAGAGAGCAGAGAGGAAATGAATATTCAAATCTAAGTTGAAACTACTTGGTTAGGGGCATGGGAACCCTAGACTAAGAATTAGGGCTTTCTGAATCTCTAAACAAGTATAAGTGAGCTACACTGTGTAGGTGCTTTCATGTCAAAATCAACTTGATTTTTTTTTTGTTGATGAATAATTGATCTTTCCCTCATTTGATGAATGAATATGCTTGAATGAATGAAATTTCTATTAGGTCTTCAAACTTCTCCAAATGCAATTTAGATCTACCACCTGCAAGAAAGAAAGGAGAGAAAGGGTTGTTCCATATAGGGGCTTGCTTAAGTCAAGCCCCATTTTGGTTTCTTCACCTCCACAATAGCTATGATGATGTAGGACAAAGAGTGCTTTCCCTCAATCAGGCAGACAAAAATGGATAAAACAAATGATAAATCACAAGTGTTAAATATTACCATTCAAATCCACATTCCTTGATTGTCAAAATTCATGATGCACATCTCATACAAGGAGAAATTTATAGTAGATAGAAGATCATATAAACTTGTTAGTACTCAAAATGGCAATGAACACAAAATGTGAAACAATCTTACTCATAAACTTGATGACGTATTAATAACATTTAAATCTTTCCTGATGAAGGTGTTGTAAAAACGTTGTTTATTTTTCTCTTAAATTGTCTTATTATCTTTTTAAATTTCTTAAATGATCAAAAGTTTCCTAAGAGTTCAAATGGAGAAAATTACATATATTTATATGCATTTATTTCTTTACTGCAATAATTATTTTGAAAAGCTGAAAAATAAATGTAAATTTTCAAACACTTTAATACCAACAATAACATATTAAAATTTAGCCAATAGGATGGTCAAAGCTGGGGGCACCCTAGACTAGACCTATTTTATATTTTAAATTATTGTTAAATAAATAATTAATTTTAATAGCCAATTTTATCTTTTTTTTGAAAACCATAATAAAATAGACAAATAACAAACATAATTAGGTCCAAATGCATAAGGGGGAGCCAAATATAGTGTGAAATTATTAGAGTTGAGAATTCACAATGCTATAATATCTATTTATATGATAATATTATTATCTAATGATAATTAATTTTATAAGCTTACTTAATTTCAAGATTATAAACACTCCATTCAAAATATTTGATCTACAAAATAATAAATAATAATTAAAATTATTGTAAAAAATATTAGAATTTTTTTTAAAAAAAATTAGAGAGACAATTAACCAAAAATGTATAGTTAAGTTACATTTCCTAATTAGGAAATATTAAATTATTAGTTTAATTTTAATTAACTTTCTATACCATGATGAATTTCAAGATAGGAAATAACACAAATTCCTCTAGAAGCAATTTAAACAAGAGCTAGGTCATAGCATAGTTCTTGCCAAATGTTGGAGGGATAGTTTTAAATAAAGGTGTTATTTTAGGAGGGAAAGAATAGTACATAATGTGGCACATGATGCTCTAATGTGAGCATGTTTACAAGTGCACATTAGCTAGAACAAAATATTTCCACTTCTATATTTTACTAGTGAGAGAGTGCTTGAGAAATTTATTTTTGTAATGCATAATTCATCTTTCATGTTAGTGCTGTAACTGAATAGTTAAACATAATTTATGTAGAGATCAAAATATTTTTTTCATTTGTGAAGTTATTTTGAAATAGAAATGCTTGTACCATGTGAAAATAAAGACATACAATCACAAGCCCTTTCTAAGAGATGGGAACTCTTTTTTGTAGAATTGTTATTACTAGACCCATTTAAAAAAATTGTTTCCCACTTCCTCTAAGTGTATATTTGAATCCTAAACATGTTGGTAAGTATGGAGTAGCATTGGACATATGATTTTTTATAATTAATTTATTACTGGACAATTCATTTGGTTGATTGCTACATGAAATGAGTTTCAAGTATGACTTATGAATGTAAATTCCACAAACAATTATGGAAAACTTATTTTTGGATAATCTCAATTTATTATTGTAATCAATGACAAGAAAATGAACTAACCCAAGTAAGATGGTTAATACACTCTATTAAGTTATAAGGTAGTTGTTATAGTTGGGATATGGTATAAACATCCATGAAAGCATAATAGAACATGGAATTTTATGTGACCCAGTAATAGTTTGGTGTCTACATGAAACATGATCAATCAAATACCTAAACCATCTATTCATGAGATCAATCACATACTTGGATCATATTTTCACTATCTAGATTTTAGCATCGCATAGATGATATATAAATTATAATATGAATTATTTATTACTACTAATGCCACTATGACTTACTCAATCTAAAATAAGCACATTTTAAAATTAAAATAGCCTCTATGAACATGTAAAAGCAACAAAATGGCTACGGATTTGGACAATGAATTTTTTCTTCTCAATATTTTATAAATTTCTTGTCAATATTTAATATATTTCTTGATCAAGAATTTTCTTATAAACTATCATGACTTGTATTTACATGGAGAGCATGCATGAGTGAATTTTCAATTTTCTTTGAAAAAAATGGTTCACTTGTATAAATAAACATTTGACGTGTTTGTGTTAATTTTGCAACTCAAAAAATAGATATTTGTATTTATTATTTTTTAGTAATTTGTAAATATAATGACCAATGTTAAAATTATTCTTCTTTATCATATCTTAATCCTATTCCTCAAATTGATTCAGTATGGTTAATTGTTATGGTCTTAAAAAATAGTATTGAGAGAAAAATTACATTTAGAAGTTGTGCACCTTAACTTGGTCAAAAATTCATGAAATTCAAATTTTCCTTTCTTAATCCTATAGTATATGAAACATATAATGTGATGCATGTTTTGGATTAAAAAAATGTGATATTATGTGAAAGCTATAGATGTTTTTCAATCAGTCTATCAATTAAGACTTTAGTCATAATTTTTTTTTTTTTTTTTTTTTTTTTATAAAAAGGGGGTAAAAATTTTATTGCATCAGAACATCATTACAAAGTCCGAAGAAAGAAGCCACGAAGGGGCCCAACAAAACAAGAATTAATTCACACCCAAAAAACACCGCATATCCTCCGCAATCCACTCCTCAAGAACATGCGCCATGTCCGCAGGAAGATTGCCCCAGTCATCCACATGCCAAGGATCACTCCTCTCCGATGCCCATCTAGCCAACCCATCAGCCACCTTATTCCACTCCCGCGGAATATGACGGAAAACAATGGAATCCAAAGAAGAACATATAGAAAGAATCTGCCTGGCAACCACAACAAGCTGCCAATTCACATCCTCCAAGTTTCGCTTCTTCAACACCTCAATCACCACCTGAGAATCAGATTCACAAACAATCCGCCGCCATCCAAGGCCAATAGCACGCTCCAACGCCATGAGAATAGCACTCACCTCCATAAGGTTATTAGTTTGCAAGCCCCGGTACATAGAGAAGAAAAAAACCACCACTCCAAGGCTATCCTGACCAATACCACCAACCCCAGCATGCCCAGGATTCCCTCTGGATGACCCATCAGTATTAATTTTTAGCTCCCCCAGAGGCGGCGGACACCAAAATCCCTCACGAGCAACTCTCGCACGCCCACGCCTACCATGCACTTTGCTCCCAATACTCTTGTCCCCAGTGACAAGACCCAAGGCATTAACAACATCTAATTCCCCAGAATCAATCGGCACAGACAAGTCACACTTTGCAGTCAGAGTCTCTCGCAAAGCCCCCAAAATACACCCCCAAAGTTTCCCTATGAGCAATTTCTTATCCAGGAAAATCCTTCTGTTACGCTCCAGCCAAATTTGCCAAACAATCAAACTAGGACCAATACTCCAAGCAATTTTAAGAAAGGAGGTTCTGGCAAGAGAAGAGCTCTGTCTCAGCCAAAAGTCCTCCAAAGAAGAAACATGGCAACACGGTAATCTCCAGAGGTTCCACCAGTAATGCCAGATAGTCTTGACAAAAGAACACTGAAAAAAGAGATGCGGTAAGCATTCTTCATGCTGACCACATAGAAAACACCTGGAGGGGCCCTGGAATCCACGTTTCCAAAGATTGTCCCAAGTAAGACACTTACCTTGGACCACTAGCCAAGAGAAAAATTTACACTTAGGCCAAGCAAATTTATTCCAAACATGCTTCCACCAAGTAACCTGGGAGCTCCCAAAAACCTGTTTATCCAACACCTGATAACCCGAGGCCACCGAAAATTTTCCTTTCAAATCAGGACCCCAAGCAAGCACATCACTTCCCTGAAGAGAGTTGCAGGCACGACTAGATAAAAGCTTAGCAAGCTCCTGACGATCTTCCTCCACACCACCATGAGGCCAATCCAAGGGGTCCTTCCATTTGGCCACCGAAATCTGTCCCAAATAATTTTGGGATTTGAAGTCAGCCACATGACACCAACCTGCCGCCTCGAAAACCTGGCACAAATCATGGAGGTGGGGATGAGAAGACACAATGGGTGGATGTCCATCCCAGGAGTCATGCCAAAAGAGAGCATCCCGACCCCCATTGCAAATCCAAAAAAGACCCTGCTTGACCAGCTTGGCACCCCGTTTAAGGGTACTCCAGATCATAGAACCCTTACCCTCCATGCTGAATCTAACCACCTCCTTACTTTCCACAACTCCCAAATATTTGAAAGTCAGAATCTTAGCCCATAACAAGTGTTGTTGTGAGCACCAGCGCCAATACAACTTAGCAACCAAGGCCTGCCCATTCAAATCTGATCGACGTAGACCAAGACCCCCCTCCTGCTTTGGCCTACAAACAACATCCCACCTCACCAAATTCCATTTTCTATGGAGAAGATTGCCCGCCCATAGAAACTGACGAGACAATTTCTCGAAATCTTTAACAAAACTTGAAGGAGCAGACAGAACAAAGCATCTATAAAGAGGAAGAGCCTGGACCACCGATTTTAGAAGAGTCATTCTACCTGCTGAAGAAAGCCACCTATAAGTCCAATGACTGACCAATCTTTGAAACTTGTCAAGAGTCTCTTGCCAAAACCTTCTGGGGAGAGAACGAATGGCAAGAGGGATACCAAGATAGGAGAAAGGAAGCGAGCCAATTTGGAAGCGGAGAATACCAGCAATTCTCCTTTGAATAACCTTAGGAGTATGGAAGAAATAAATGAAGGACTTCCCCTCATTAATGCACTGCCCAGAAGCCGCCAAGTAACTGTCCAACACACTACGCCAGTGGAGAGCCTCCTCAACCTTAGCCCTACCCATCAAGGCAGTATCATCAACAAACTGAAGATGGGACTGAGGGGGAATGCCATTTCCCCAAATCCAACCCTGAAGTGAGCCACTAGCAACTTGAGCACGAATGAGCCTTCCCAGGCCCTCCGCAAGAAGGATGAATAAGTAGGGAGACAGGGGGTCACCTTGCCTAAGGCCCCTAGAAGCACCAAACAGACAAGTGGGCTCACCATTAATAAGCACCGAAAAGGAAGAAGAAGTGACACAGCTCCTTACCCAATTAATCCAACCCTCCGCAAAACCGAAAGCTCCGAGAATTTTGAAGAGAAAGCTCCACTTAACACGATCATACGCTTTGGCCATGTCCAACTTGATAAACATCGACTTTTCTTTTGAGGATTCCATAGAATGGATGGTCTCAGCCGCAATAACAACCCCATCCATAATCTGCCTGCCAGCAACAAAGCCTCCCTGCTCCTCAGAGATTAACCCACCAAGCCAAGGTTTCAACCTTTCTGCAATCAACTTAGTAATAATTTTATACACCACATTACATAGTGCAATAGGCCTAAAAAGATCCAGAGAATTTGCCCCCTCCTTCTTTGGGATAAGAGCTAGAAAAGTGGCATTCAAGGACTTCAACATTTGTTTATGCATAAAGGATTCTTGAACAACCTCTAAGAGATCCAATTTAACCACCTCCCAGAACTCCTGAAAAAACTCGACAGGAAATCCATCAGGCCCAGGGGCTTTTCCTTTCTTCATCTGGAACACAACATTCTCAATCTCCGACAAGGAAATAGGGGAGAGCAACGATTCATTCATTTCATTAGACACCAAATATGGGATACAGTCTAAAATCTTTGCTTCATCCTCCTCCGCAGGAGGCGAATCGTCAGAGAATAAGGTAGAAAAATACCGAATGCATTCAGCAGATATAGAAGCGGAAGAGGACAAAATTTCCCCATCAGGCAGCAAGATGGAAGAAATAGCATTACCTTGCCTCCGATCCTTAACAGAGTTATGGAAGAAAGAAGTGTTCCTATCACCAGCCTGAAGCCAATCAATACGGGACTTCTGTTTCCAAAAAAGTTCTTCTCTTAACTCCCATTCCTCAACCTGTTTAATTGCAGCAACCTCTAACAAACTCAAATCTTCTGAGAGGCCTTGATCACGAATTTGTCTGGTAATTAGATCAAGATGCTCCTGAGCTTTCTGTTTTTCTTTAAACAAATTGCCAAAGTGCTGCCTATTCCACCTCTTCAACCTGTACTTAACATATTGGAGCCGCTTTGAGAAAGTGTACATAGCGGTGCCATAAGCTGGCTTCCCAAGATCCCACCAGCTAGGGAGTAAATCATGGAGAGATTCATCCCTGAGCCACATGAGTTGAAACTTAAAGGTCTATCTAGCACACCGCTGAGGCATTTCCACCACCAGTTTGATTGGCCAATGATCAGAACCTCGACCATCCAGTATTTCAGAACAGATCTTCCACCTATCCCCCAACCAAAAACTAGACACCAAGAATCTATCAAGTCTCTCCGAAATAGAGGCATCTCCCATTCTCCTATTATTCCATGTAAATAGACCATTACCCGGCTTGATATCCACAAGACGAAGAGCAGAAATATTGTCCTGGAGCAGCAACGCCGAAGCCTCCAGCCTAGCAGTACCACCCCGCTTCTCCGCAAGCTCCGTGATAGCATTAAAATCACCTCCAATAATCCAAGGATGGTAAGGGAAAAGGCTACGAACTAAACGAATGTTGGCCCACAAAATGTGCTTACCCTGCAACTCCACCGGCGCATACACATTGGAGAGGAGAATAGTTTCCCCAGAAACAAAACAAGAAGCCACCATGGAAAGGGAGGATTTAAAAGACCCCCACCACTGGGGGCAAATCTTTCGCCGATTCCAAAAGCACGCCACCCCACCAGAAGCCCCCTGAGCCCCAGTGCATTGGCAATCACCATTCCTCCATAACTTAGGAGCTAAGTCCATCATACCTTCCACAGAGAGCTTGGTCTCCTGGAGAAAAAGAACATCAGGCGCATGAAGCTTAATCAAATCCCGAACAACTTTTTGTCTAGGGCCACTGTTCAAGCCCCGTACATTCCAAGAAAGGACTATCATTTCAAGGGAGAAGAGAAATGCGAATCAAGAGTCTTGACTGACCCTGATTCCACCAAAGTCTCCCCAATCATCTTAATCTTTTCCACATCCTTCTTCCTACCCAGCTTGGAGGTTTTTTCTGACCCCCCCTTTTTGAGATCTTTTTGCAAAATACCCAACTGAGAGGACAACTTCGAAATCTTTAAAGCCACCTAAGAGTGAGCCTGCAAAGGATTGAAACATGCACAAAGAATGGTTTTGAAAAAACCACTGAACAACTATACCTTATGATGCAAAATGACCCATCATGTTATAAGCCATTGCATTTATCTTGATGATTTTTTTATGTCTGAGGATCAATGAAAACATCTCTATGATTTGCAATGGAAATGAAGAGCCCTGAATTTGAGAAGACTGATTTCCTTTGTTGCATTATTATCTTTGTCTTAAGTAACTCAAATATCAAGGGTTTTTTATTCCTCACAATCAAAAGTACATTGAAATGATATTTTGAAAAGGTTCAAGACTAGAAAATACTCCTCCAAAAATTACACCTTCTTCCATGGGTGTTTGAGTTGAGAAAGGTAGAGGGATTCGAGCCAAGATGCGATTGTTCACCTTTGGAAATCCAACAATTGGATCCCTCCCCCGAAGGCTCCCCATTCAACTCCTTGATTGAGGAAAGGAAGAGACACAACCCAGAACCCACACCCTACAGCTGAAGGAGCACACCACTGTCCCCCTTTTGGCAGGAAACCCCACATTATCAAAACCAATAAGTTATCTCCAACTTAGAGGCAAAGCAAAACCCACACCCTACACCAAACCCCACCTTCTACCAAGCAAGCAAAACTGACTCCCTACGCACCCCAACCACGGCCAAATGCCTGGCCGCGCGCACCAAACACCAGAGAAAAGAAGAGGCGGATGGCCACGGGCAGAAAGAGATCCCCAGCCACCGAACGCCCCCCAATCCACCCCGAAAACACCCAGAAGAAAAGCCCCCCCCAGCACGCAGGCAACACCCCTCCCCACGCCGCGCAGAGACAGAAAGAGGTAGGAAAAGAGCTAGGGCGCGGGTGCCCCAGCTCTGCAAACAAGGAACAACACCGCAGACATTCCAATAACTATATCTAGTCATAATTTAAATAGAACATAAATAATAATTACTTATTAAATTCAAAGTAAAGCATAATTTATATTGGTGGAAAATTGAGAATCTCCTTTAAAAACCCTTTTCATTTCATCAATTTTGGGTTAAAAAAATTCGTCAGCCACATACCCATCATATTGCCCCTTTTTGGCCCACCATGATCCTACACATACCCATTGGATAGTTTCATTTTATTTTTCTTTTAGTTTTTTTTTTGTGCTCGAAAAGTTTCTTGTCTGACTCTAGATGCTTTTCATAATTTGCTATATATATTTTCTTTTTTTATCAATAAAATGTGAAGACAATTTACATTATATTTTTTGAGAAAATACAAAGTTTATATTCTCTACCTCTCTATGAATTTATTCATAGTTTATTAAATTTTAGTATTAATTTTCTATTTTAGTGTATTGACATTTGGATTTTTTCAGTTTATTGTTTTTTAACATATGGTATTAGAGCAGGTTCGAAATGGCAATGAATGCTAACAATACATAGTTGTAACTTCATTAATTCAATGAGAAAAATTATGACTTTTGGAGTTTTCAAATGAAGATTTTATTTATATCTCAAGAACTGTGGGATCTTGTGCAAAATGGATATTTAGAACCCATAGATTAAGCAACATTAGTAGCACTCACACAAAATGAAAGGAATTTACTAGAGAATAATAAAAAAAAAGAAAAGAAACCATTACTGTGTATTGTGTAGGGTCTTGATGAAACTCTCCTTCTAAGATTTACAACTATTTCAATAGCCAAAGAAGCATGGGATCTTCTTGCACAATCATTTCAATGTACAACTAGAGTAAGAACAGTCCATTTACGAATGCTTAGAAAAGATTTTGAAATTTTACAAATGTCAGAGTCTGAAAGTTTAGGAGATTTCTTTACTCACACAATGGGGATAGTTAATTAGATGAAAATAAATGGTGAGATTATGAATGATCAAAAAATTGTTGAAAATATTTTAAGAAGTTTTCCTACAAAATATGATCTTGTAGTTATAACTATTGAAGAATCAAAAAGTCTAACCACTTTATCTATAGATGAGCTTATGGGTTCACTGTTAACACATGAGAAAATATTAAATAAATCAGCAAAAGGGCAACTTGAGAAAGCCTTTAAAAGAAAAGTATCATTGAAAGAAAAAGAACCTACACCAAAATTATCTTCAGCACAAAAAGGAAGAGGTAGAAATTCAAGAGGAAGAGGAGGACGTTTTCAACAAAGAGGTAGAGGTAAAAGAAGTGATAGAAGTGATGAAGAAAATTGTAGTTACGCTCAAGAAAGAGGTAGAGGAAGAGAAAAATTTTAGCAAAAAGGTAGAGGCTTCTAGAGGTATGATAAATCATTCATTCAATGTTATTATTGTCAAATGTATGGACATATTGCAACTAAATGTAGAAAAAAGATTGCAGATGAAAGTAAATAGGAAGCCCAATATGCAAATGAAGGTGAAGGGAAGGAAGGATATGTATTGCTAACTTGGATCACAAAGGAGGAAGTAAATGATGAAAAATGATATGTTGATAGTGGCTGCAATAATCATATGACAGGACGCAAAGATATGTTTCAGAATTTGGATGAGTCCATCAAATCTGAAGTATAGATGGGAAATGATACAATTGCATCAGTCATGGAGAAAGGTGTTAGAGTAATAAGTTGTTTTACTTAATTAATTTAATCATATTGGTTAATTAATTAAGTCACTTATCACTTTAGTTACTTAAGCTAAACTTAGGCACATTAATAATTAATTATTTATTAATTATTAAGTGTGCACACTAGGTTTTTCCTTTTTAGGGTTTCTTGATCTTCTTTCATAAGGATTTGATCTCATTGTAATTATCAATGAGAGAATATCTGTAGCTTTCTATCTTCTTGAAAGTTTCTCTCTTCTGTAGCTTTTTCTTGTTGAAGATAATTGCACATATTGTTTTGCAGATCTCTTGTGTGGAAGGTGTATTTGTTTGTGTTTGATCTTGTGGCTCGTGGTTTTGTGCTTGTTTTACAATTCTAACAAAAGGGAGGATATTAATCACAATAAAACAAGGTGAGAAAAAGTATATTGGTGATGTATTTTATGTACTAGGCTTAAAGCATAATTTGTTAAGTGTAGGTCAACTTGTGCAAAAAGGCCACACTATCAAATTTGAAAAGGAATCATGCATTATTGTTGATGGTAAAAACAAGATAATAACCAAAATAACCATGAGTGCTAATAGGATGTTTTCTCTTAGTATCAGAAACAATATGCATTTATATTTCAGTGCTCTTGTAAAAGATACACAATGGTTATGGCATCTTAGATTTGGTCATTTGAATTTTGGTGGACTAAATCTTTTGTAGAAAAGAACATGGTAACAAGTTTACCACTTATCCATAAACCATATGTAGAATTTGAAGGTTGTATTGTTGGAAAGCACCATAGAGAACCCTTTCCAATAAGCAATTCATGGAGAGCTTCAGAGCCATTGTAGCCAGTTCATTTAGATCTATGTGGTCCAATTGAGGTTGCTTCATTTTCTGGTATGAGATACTTTTTGACTTTTATTGATGACTATAGTAGAAACCTTCGTGTTTATCCTTTGAAAAATAAATCAAATACTTTCAAGAAATTCAGAGATTTTAAAGAATTAGTTGAAAAGCAAATTGGTTATTTTCTCACAATTTTAAGGACTGATATGGGTGGAGAGTATATTTCTCATGATTTTCATAGTTTTTTTTTTATTGAAAAAGGCATATAAAGGTAGCTAACAAAATTGTATTCACCTTAGAGAAATGTGGTAGCTGAGAGAAGAAACAAAACAATTTTAAATATGGTAAGGGGTATGCTTAATGTTAAAAATTTACCAAAAGTTTTTTAGGCAGAAACAATTTATTGTGCAGGTTATATTTTGAATAGATATCCTACGAACTTAGTTTTGGGCATGACACTAGAAGAAGCCTGGGGAGGATATAAACCTTGAGTAGATAACCTAAGAGTTTTTGGTTGTATTGCTTATTCTCATGTTCCAAATGCACTTAGAAGTAAATTGGATGATAAGGTAAAAAAATGTATCTTTGTCGGGTATAGTAAAGAATCTAAGGCATATAGTTTGTACAATCCTAATACAAACAAGTTGGTGATAAGTAGAGATACAAATTTTATTGAAGATTAGGAGTGGTTTTGGAATCTAAAAGAGAAATATCAGCAAGTTAACATTCAAGATGAAGCTGCAAATCAACAACAAATTTCAGTTGTCAAGATAGGAGCCAATAGTAGCATTCAACAATCAGCACTAAGAAGAATCTCTTCTTCATCTCCACCAAGTCATCATCATGTTTTATCAAATAGTTCTTCATAATCCACCTCAGTATCTCCAAAAAGATGGTAGGAAAAAAGGAGCTTGTTTGAGATATATCAAGAAACAACAAAGGTAAATGAAGATACTTGTCATTTTGCATTTTTTTGCTGATAGTGATCCTATTTTTTTTGAAGAGGCTATAAATGATGATAGATGGGTTAAATCTATGAATGAATAAATTGCAGCAATAGAAAAGAATCAAACTTGGGAAATTGCAGATCTTCCTGAACATAAGAAGGCAATTGGAGTAAAGCAGGTGTATAAAACAAAGTACAATGAGCAAGGTAAAGTGAATAAATACAAGGCTAGGTTGGTAGTGAAGGGCTATAAATAAAAATAAGGTATTGATTATAATGAATTTTTTGCACCTGTTGCTAGAATGGGTACTATTATTATGATCTTCAATAAACTTTGCATCTCTACTTATCACCAACATTTTTCTCTTAGGATTGTATAACCTATATGCATTAGATTCTTCACTGTACCCAACAAAGATACATTTTTCTGCCTTATCATCCAATTTACTTCTAATTGTATCCGGTACATGAGAATAAGCAATACAACCAAAAACTCTTAGGTGATCTATAGGAGGTTTGAATCCTCCCCAAGCTTTTACTATTCTCATGCCCCAAACTGAGTTTGTTCAAAATCTATTCAAAATATAACTTGCATAACAAACCTCTTCTGCCAAAAAACCTTTTGGTAAATTCTTAACATTAATCATACTCAAGTAACCATATTTAAAATTGTTCTATTTTTTCTCTTAGCTACCTCATTTTGCTGAAGTGAATACCTTGTTGTTAGCTACCTTTTTATGCCATTTTCAATACAAAAATTATGAAAAACATGAGAAATATACTCTCCACCCCTATCACTACTTAAAATTATGAGAAAATAACCACTTTGTTTATCAACTAATTTTTTAAATTCTCTAAATTTCTTTAAAGTATTTGATTTATTTTTCCAAGGATAAACACAAGGTTTTCTTCTATAGTCATTAATAAAATTCAAAAAGTATTCCATACCAGAAAAATGAAGCAACCTCAATTGGACCACATAGATCTGAATGAACTAGCTCCAATAGCTCTTAAGCTCTCCAGGAATGCCATATTGGAAAAGGGTTCTCTATGGTGCTTTCCGATAATACAACCTTCACATTCTTCATCTGGTTTTTGGATAGGTGGTAAACATGTTACCATGTTCTTTTTATACAAAAGATTTAGTCCACCAAAATTCAAATGACCAAATCTAAGATGCCATAACCATTGTGTATCTTTTACAAGAGAACCAAAACTTAAATATATATTGTTTCTAATAATAAGAGAAAAATTCCTATTAGAAGTCATGGGTATTTTTGTTATCATCTTATTTTTACCATCAAAAATAATGCATGAGCCCTTCTCAAATTTGACAGTGTGGCCTTTTTGCACAAGTTGGAGTACACTTAACAAATTATTCTTTAAGCTTGGTACATAAAATACATCACCAATATATTTTTTCTCGCCTTTTTTTTATGATTAATATCCTCCCTTTCCCCATGATAGATGCAATTGTATCATTTCCCATCTTTACTTCAGATTTGATGGACTCATCCAAATTATGAAACATCTCTTTGCATCCTATCATATGATTATTGTAGCCAATGTCAACATACCATTTGTCATCATTTACTTCCTCAATTGTGGTGCATGTTAGCAAGACATATCCTTCCTTCCCTTCACCTTCATGTGCATATTGGGCTTCCTATTTACTTAAATCTACAATCTTTTTTTACATTTAGTTGCAAGTTGTCCTTACTTTTAACAATAATAACTTTGAATAGATGATTTATCATACCTCTGAAAACCTCTACCTCTTTGCTAAAAAGTTTCTCTACCTCTACCTCTTGCTTGAGTGTAACTACAATTTACTTAATCACTTCTATTGCTTCCTTGACCTCTACCTCTTTGTTGAAAACTTCCTCCTCTTCCTCTTGAATTTCTACCTCTTCCTCTTTGTGCTGAAGATGATTTTGGTGTAGGTTCTTTTTCTTTCAATGATACTTTTCTTTTAAAGGCTTTCTCAAGTTGCTCTTTTGCTGATTTATTTAATATTTTCACATGTGTTAACAGTGAACCCATAAGCTCATCTATAGATAAAGTGGTTAGACTTTTTTATTCTTCAATAGTTATAACTACAAGATCATATTTTGTAGGAAAACTTCTTAAAATATTTTCAACAATTTTTTTATCATTCATAATCTCACCATTTATTGTCATCTGATTAACTATCCCCATTGTGTGATTAAAAAAATCTCCTAAACTTTCAGACTCTGAGATTTGTAAAATTTCAAAATCTTTTCTAAGCATTTGTAAATGGACTGTTCTTACTCTTTCTGTACCTTGAAATGATTGTGCAAGAAGATCCCATGCTTCTTTGGTTGTTGAAATAGCTCTAAATATTGGAAAGAAAGTTTCATGAAGACCCTACAGAATAAACAATAATGCTTTCTGATCTTTTTTCTGATTATTCTCAAGTAAATTCCTTTCATTTTGTGTGAGTGTTGCTAATGTTATTGCATATGCGGGTTCTGAATATCCATTCTACACAAGATCACATAGATTGTGAGATCTAAGTAAAATCTTCATTTGAAAACTCCAAAAATCATAAATTTTCCCATTGGATTTAGGAATTTACAACTGTGTACTGTTAGCATTCATTTCCATTTTGAACCTGCTCTGAAACCATATGTTAAAAAATAATAAACTGAAAAAATCCAAATTCCAGTACACTAAAACAAAAAATTAATACTCAAATTTAATAAACTGTGATTATATTCACAAAGAGGTAGAGAATATAAACTTTGTGTTTTCTCAGAAAATATGTTGTAAATTGTCTTCACGCTTTATTGATAAAAGGAGAAAATATATACAACAAATTATGAAAAGCATCTATAGCCAAATGGGAAATTTTCCCAACACAAAAAACAAACAAAAACAAAAACAAAAAGAAACTGTCCAATCTAGAAAAAAAATAGTAAAATCAAAATTTTGATGGGAAACGCTCCTACTAACAATCTGTTCAAAATAGATTTTACTAACTTTACACATAGCTTTCTCAAGAAATGCAGCAGTGAAAACAACAATCTTTTGTTTAGCAAACATGCAATCATATTTCACATAAAAGCTCCACATTATGATATTGTAATTATTTTACTTGTTTCTATGTTTGTATCTGGCCCCTCAAAAATTTGACTTTGAAATGATATAGATGGAATAATTTCATTGTGCCCATATTTTTTTCATCTTTAACCCAGTCACCCTTCTAGCATTGCACCAATTCATTTAAATGAGGCCATTGCTCCGGGTTCTCTCTAAACTGGCATACAAAAATGATATTGAAAACATATGATAACACACTATCTACTTGAAGGTAAATATTTCTTTATTTTAAGTAAACTAACTATGCTTCTACTATAGGTTTTCCATATCATAGTGATAGTCTTTATGGTTGACACCATCAAATTTGTGCTTATATGTATCACTTAAGCATGAACCCTAAAGAGATGTAGACATTGAATTCCTCTTACCAATGATCAAATTCTTAGTTATAATAATGAAACTATACATGGCATGTTAGGTGAGATTCTAAAATCCCAGTTTCTATAAATCGAAAGAAAATAAAAGCCTCCATTTTCTTAGTGTCTTAACAAAGTGAAATTTGATATTAATATATATTTTCCTTATGCAGATGCTTCCCTCTTTTTATGCCAACCCATTATGCATAAAATAGACCTCTATAGATGCTACCACCATCTTCTAGTGCGAGTCATGGCCATTCAGGTCTATTGATTGTGTCTATTTGGTTCTAATTCCTTGCTCACTTTGTGATTCCTGAATCATCTATTTTACATATATTTTAGTTTTGTTAGAATTTTTCTTTTTGTGTGCAATGTGGCTATTGGAGCAACACCTAGATAGTAGAGATGATCAATTGCTTTGAATGTTTTAACCAAATAGGCATAACATAACACTAGTTAAAATCAAACATCAATTAACAAAATAATGGAAACTAAAATAGATTGTCATTATTGTCCAACTAAAATGATTCACTGAGCTAATCCCTCTCAAGCTTTATGCCTCCTCATAGATACAGTAAACAAGTTGACTTGTTATCTGCTTTAATAGATAATATGTGTGATTGGAAAATCCACAAGAGTTTTTAGTTAATGAATGGAAAACATAGCACATCCACCCTAAAAATCACAATAGCACAAACTACAACAACATTAAGTGAAAGATAAAACCAGATGAATGAATTAAATTTCTACCCAAAGCTAAAACCCAAAGCTAAATCTAAATAATGAATTCACAGAGAAGACATCATCACTGTTTTTTTTTTGCATCACAAGGAATCTCTATTTGTTGATTACCATTCTTCCTTATTTCTATTTCCACTCTAATTGCAGGTTTACTTGAGTGATTTGTCAGCATTCAATTTTATCTCTCCCTCAACCATGTTGTTCTATCATCATTTCAGTAATTTCCTGATTTGCATAGGCATCTCTATAATCTTAGATTCATCTTTCTTAATTGAGTGATAGTCATCTGTGGCCCATTTTGGCTTCCCCTATTACTGCTTTCATCATTTCATTGCTGATTTACAAGTATTGCAGATTTTCCAAAGTCTCCAAATAGCCTTGAAATTTTCACCCTTATGTTTCTGCTTACTTTGTTGTTGTTTTCAGTCATTTCTAGAATCACATCAGTCCATGTTATCATTGTTTTCAATCTATATCAATCCTCTTTTATTGCACTTGATGTGATTCAAGTGAGCATAAGCATTACTTTTTTGGCATGTTTTCAAGTTCTTGATGATAGATTTTACAACTTTTCAGCATTGGAGCTTTGTTGTTTTCTAGTTTGTTGAAAAGAGTGTTTTGGCATTTCACATTGCTAGTTCAGAATGAAGCTTGTCTATTTGCTTGCATGCTATAGAATCACTTGGATACTCTTTAACATTGAACTTTGTGTTTGAATTAATAAAGTTACAAAGAAACATCACCCATTTTGCAAGTAATTAGGAATAAAATACGACACATGTAATATTTGAATCCTAACAAATTGATGACCAAAATAGAATTATTTGTTCTTTAAATGCAATAGTTTCTCTTTTCTTTCTCTTTGTAATTGTGATTCTTCTTTTTTACAAGGACAAGATAAAGGGATTGTTATTTATCTCTTCTTTAAATGAAATAGTTTCTATTTTACAAAATAAAGGGCTTGTTACTTGTACATATAGAAAAAGAAACTTCTAATATAGGAGGTACACCATTGCACTCTACATTTCTCATGCCATTAAACATATGTACTTACATTCCCTTGAGCTGGTAGTCAAGATTAATCTCACATTTTATCTAGGCCAAAACTGTTATGCTAATCTTAGGCAACAACTTCATTGTCTCGTAACTCTTGTATATTAATTAGAAACTAGCATCAAACAAAAGAATAAATGAAGAAAATTAATAGAATACCATATATTGGCTCTCCAATGGCCATGGGCATTAGTGACTCCAATGAATCGGTCACTTTTTCTACTCCTAACTCTCCTACCATGATCTTCTATATTAGCCTTTTTGTTAGATGTTTTTTGGGTTAGGGCTATTGTTTTCTATGCCATTATTACCACCACTTCTTGCAACAGTCTCTTGATCAACCCTCACTCTATTGAGATTGATTAGCATCTCTATTGCATGTCCAATATTTTTCAATTCACAAGGATTCTCCTGATTTGTTCTTTTTCTACCCCTAAGATTCACCTCAATATTAGGATTTTTTATCTCAAAAGCAACACTAGACAAATATTTAATTTGAGCCTAGGAAACATTTACATTAAGATTTTCCACTATTGTAAAGATCACACAGTGTGAGAAAGAAAGTTAGCACATCAAATATATCTAAATTTAGTATATTATTGAAGAAATTTGGGGCCATTGATATAGAGTGAGAAAAAGAGGTTTCAATATCCTTCATCATACTAGAACAATCTATGAGACTTTATCATATTACAAATTACTATTGAACTAGTGAAAGATTGTTGTCAGACATACCTCTATTCTTTGCTCTACTTGTTTTCCTAATTCAAGCCATTGTATTGATGATAGATCAAATAAAGAGTCATTAAAACAATTGATGCTTTAAGTTCTCCTTTGTGCTTATGTCTAATTCCTCTTTGCTTGTTTTCATTTTTGTTCCAAATGAAAATGGTAGGAAAATAGGAAAGACCAAATAAATTAATTATGACTATAAAGAAATCTTTTAGTTTCAATGAAATGAATATAGTTATTGAGGAGGAATTAAACATTGTAGACAAAAAATGAATAAAATTGTTTAGGAGGAATCAAATTCTAGTTTAGGTTAAGCTTTGTAACAAAGTTGAAGAACTCACTAAAATATCATTTGTTTATATGAATAAAAAAATTGACTGAAAGTTCATTGATGTGGGCAATCTCTACAACCTTTGCTCAATCACAATTTGTTCACAACATACTATTATGGTAACAATCAAGAATTCACAATTTTATCTCACAATCAAATTGGGGCTAATGATCATGCAATATCAAACAATTTTAGTTACACAATTATCTAAAAGAAATTGGAATTAAATTAATAAAATTCAGATTACTTACAAGCAACCATTACAAATTCTACTGAGAAAGGTTTCATACATTATGTCCTATTCTTCACAGCTTGTCAAGCTATCAATCATTGACTAATTTGTCTCTACATACTTGTCACTACCTTTTCCTTTTTTAATCTTCATGTTGTAGAAAAGGGTAGAATCATGAGAAAAGGAATGAATCAATAGTATCAACCACCAGCTACATAAATGTCAACCACCAATAGATTCATGCCTTTTCCAATAATTCTATCCACTACAACATGAAGATTAAAAAGGAAGAGGTTGTGACAAGTATGTAGAGACAAATTCATTAGTGACAGATACATTGAGAAGCTACGAAGAAGAGGACATAATTTCTAAGACATTGCTCAGTAGAATTTGTAATGGTTGGATGTATGCAATATGAATTTGATTAATGTAATTCAAGTTGTTTTCAGATTGTGTAACTAAAATTGTTTGATATTGCATGATCATTAACTCCAATTTTATTGTGAGATAAAATTGTGAATTCTTGATTGTTACCATAATAGTCTGTTGTTATCCTTGGGGCACAATGTTTCCCATTTTTGTGAAAAAATTGTGTTTGAGTAGAGGTTAGGGATTCCATCTACGTCAATGACATTTCATTCAATTTTTTTTACTGATATAAATAAATTATATTTTAGTGAAACTACATTATTCATTTTGTTGAAACTACAAGCAGTCTTTAATAGTCAAAAGACTTGGGAAAATTGGGAATGGTCATAATTTCTTTATATGGTATTTCCCTATTTTCCCACCATTTTCATTTGGAAGGAAAAGGAAAAAAAGCAAAGAGAAATTGGACATAAACACAATGGAGAACTCAAAGCATCAATTTTCTTAATGACTCTTTATTTTATCTATCATCACTAGAATGGTTGGACATAGGAAAACAAGCAAGAAAGAATAGATTTATGTTTGACAACAAGCTTTCACTAATTCAATAGTACTTTGTAATATGATAAGTCTCATACACTATTTTAGTATGATGAAGGATATTGAAACCTCTTTTACTCACTATATGTCAATGTCCCCAACTTTCTTAAGTGATCTACTAAATTTTGGATATATTTGTTGTGCTAACTTGTTTTCTTGCATTCCACAAGCTTTACAATAATGGAAAATATTTATGCAAGTGTTTTCTAGGCTCAAATTAATCTCTATTTAGTGCATTTTTTGAGATAGAAAATCCTAATACTGAGGTGAGTCTTAGAGGTGGAAAAGAATAAATGAAGACGAGAGTCCTTGTGAATTGAATGATATTGGACATGTGGCACATATGATAATCAATCTCAAATTAGCAAGGGTTAATCAAGACATGGTTAGAGGAAGTGGTGGTAATAATGGCATTGAAAACACTAAACCTAACCCAAACACATCTAATGAAAAGGATAGCACAGACGATCATGCTAAGAGAATTAGGGGTAGAAAAAGAGGCCAATTCATTGGAGTCACTGATTCCCATGGCCATTGGCAAGCCAATTTTTGGTATTCTACTAATTTTCTTCCTTTACTCTTTTTTTTTGATGCTAGCTTTTAATTAAAATATAATGCATCAAACATTATATCTTTCTTCCAAAAAAAATAGGTTGCATGCATATACTGGGGCATACAAAATTTTGTCTCAATGAAAGGTAGCCAACAATTCTTTTAGTGGTTGAGAAACCAAAAAAACCTAGGCTAGAAATACAAATGAATGTTGGTATTCATGTATATTTGACATCGGCTAATGAAAAATTATTGAAAATATAAGCATCTATTGTCAAAACTTGGGATTATTTAGAATCCTATTTGTAGATAAATAGTCATAGGCTTTGTACTTGAGAGCTAAGCGGTGTACATAAGATAATTTGTTCTTTCAAGTTTCGTAAGATTGGCCTATGCTACTTGCAGGTGTGAAATTGAAACTTCAAATCAAGAAATTTTGAGACATTTAGAAGAAAAAGTTGGAATTGGTAATGCAAAGCCTCATCCCTTTATAGAGGAATTTATTTTTACACTGAAAGATGTGAGAGGAATTTTCTATAGACATCCAAAAAAATTTCTAGGTAATTGGTGGCTACCTTTGATAACCATCGTTTCTCTATTTTATATATGTATTTGGCTTATGTGAAGGTTTTTGAAAGGAATTAAACAAGATGGTAGTATTATTCATGCTTTTGATAAAACTAGTAAGGCTTATGCCATAGGACATCAGAAGTGTCAAAAAATATTAATTGACGTTTCTATTGGAAGAGAGGTAAATTTACATAGGATAGGAAAAACAAAGCTTGTAACTGAAAATGGGAAACAAAAATTATGCTAGAAGATAATGGTTTTGTATACTATATAGAACCATGATCTTCTTGCATCCTTTTTGTTTCCCACTTTCTATTACAACCTTTTCTTTGCCTATCTTGTGCCAATGTACTCCTCCAATAGAAACATCACTTAAATTTTTTTGACACTTTTGATGTCCTATTGCATAATCTTTGCTTGTTTTATGGAAAACGTGAATAATACTACCATCTTGTTTAATTCTTGTCAAAAACCTATAGATAATCCAAATACATATATAAAAAATAGAAATGACAAAGATCATAGGTAGCCACCAATTACTTGGAATATTTTCAGCATGTGTATAGAAAATTCCATTGTCATCTTTTAGTGTCAAAATAATTTTTTTCTATAAAGGGACATGAGGCTTTGCATTACAAATTCCAACTTTTTTTGCTAAATGTCTAAAAAAAATTTGATCTGAAGGGTCAAATTTCACACCTGTAGGTATCCCAAGCCAGTGCGAACCCTACAAATAGCATATTACCTTATGTACACTATTTAGCTCTCAAGTACAAAGCATTGTGATTGTTTATCTAGAGATTGGATTATAAAGAATCCCAATTTTTAATAGTAGATGCTTACATTATCAATAATATTGTGTCTATTGATGTCAAATATACATGAATAACAACATTCTTTTACATTTCTAGCCTAGATGTTTTTGG
The DNA here is from genome assembly GCA_007258455.2 of Sequoia sempervirens. Taxonomy (NCBI): domain Eukaryota; kingdom Viridiplantae; phylum Streptophyta; class Pinopsida; order Cupressales; family Cupressaceae; genus Sequoia; species Sequoia sempervirens. The sequence goes on from VDFB02265698.1 coordinate 34,041, forward strand.
TTGTTCAACCATTAAAAGAATTGTTAGTTGTACCTTTTAGTGAGAATTGTAAACCCCAGTACATTCTACTCAAGCCAACCTCATCCCTTTATAGATGATTTTTTTTTTTACATTGAAAGATGATAGTGGAATTTTCTATACACATCCTTAGAATTTGCGAGGTAATTGGTGGCTACCTTTGCTAATCATCATTTCTATGTTTTATCAATGTATTTCACTGATTTGAAGGTTTTTTACATGAATTAAACAAGATGGAAGTATTATTCATGTTTTCCATAAAACAAGCAAGGCTTATGCAATAGGACATTAGAAGTGTCAAAAAATATTAAGTGATGTTTCTATTAGAGGAGAGGTATGTTGGCATAGGATAGGAAAAACAAAGCCTATAATTGAAAATGAGAAACAAAAAGGATGCAAGATGATCATGGTTTTGTATAGAATTGCATTGTCAAAAGATAGAAAAAAAAATCCTATAATTGAAAATGGGAAAGAAAAGGGATGAAAGAAGATCTTGATTTTGTAAGTATATAGAACCATGATCTTCTTGCATCCCTTTTGTTTTCCATTTTCAATTATAGGCTTGACCACTTTATGGAAAAGATGAATAATACTACCATCTTGTTTAATTCTTGTAAAAAACCTTTAGATAAGACAAATACATATACAAAAAAGAGAAAAGACAAATATCAGAGGTAGCCACCAAAAACTTTGCAAAATTTTAGGATGTGTATCTAGTAAATTGCACTCTCATCTTTTAGTGTCAAAATAAATTCGTCTATAAAGAGAGGAGGCTTTTCTTTATCAATTCCAACTTTTTTTGCTCAATGTCTCAAAAGTTCTTAATCTTAAGGGTTGAATTTCATACCTCTAGGTAGCCCAAGCCAATCTTGCAAAACTTGCAAACAACAAATTATCTTATGTACATTGTTTAGCTCTCAAGTACAAAGCATTGTGACTATTTATCTGCAGATTGGATTCTAACGAATCCCAATTTTTAACAACAGATGCTTACATTATCAGTAATCTTGCATTAGTTGTCAAATATACATGAATACCAACATTCTATTTTATTTCTAGCCTAGATGTTTTTGGTTTCTCAACCATTAAAAATAATCATTAGCTACCTTTCAATATGACAAAATCTTGAAAGCCCCAATACATTCTGATGAATAATTGTAGATTCAAATGGAATAAGCTCAATTGGGACAAGTATTGTGGAGCATACAAAACCATGATATTCTTGCATCCTTTCTATTTCCCTTTTTCAATTACATGCTTTGTTTTTCTTGTCCTAAGCTAAGGTAATTCTCCTCCAATAGCAACATCACTTAAATAATTTTGACACTTCCAATGTCCTATTGGATAGGCCTTGCTCATTTTATGGAAAAAGTGAATAATACTACCATATTGTTTAATTCATGTCAAAAACCATTGGATAATCCAAATACATATATAAAACAGAGAGACAATAGTTATCAAAGGTAGCCACCAATTACCTAGAAAAACTTTTAGGATGTATATACTAAATCACACTCTCCTCTTTCATTTTCAAAATAAATTCATCCATAAAGGGATGAGGCTGGGTTGAGTAGAATGTACCAGGGCTTACAACATTTTGTCTCACTGAAAGGTAGCTAACAATTATTTTAATGGTTGAGCAACCAAAACCATCTAGGGTAGAAATGCAAAAGAATGTTGGTATTCATGTATATTTGACATCAACTAATGCAATATTATTAATAATGTAAGAATCTATTGTCAAAAATTGGGATTCTTTAGAATCCAATCTATAGATAAACCATTACAACACTTTGTACTTGAGAGCTAAATGGTGTACATAAGATAATCCATTGTTTGCAAGTTTCGCAAGACTAGCTTGGGCTACTTGCAAGTGTGAAATTCAACCCTTTAGAACAAGAACTTTTGAGACATTTAGCAAAAAAAGTTGGAATTGGTAGTGCAAAGCCTTATCCCTTTATAGATGAATTTATTTTGAAAGTGAAATATGAGAAAGGAATTTTCTATACACATCCTAAAAATATTCTAGATAATTTGTAGCCACAAATTATATGGAAAATTTTGAGGATGTGTATAGAAAATTCCTCTCTCATCTTTCAATGTCAAAATAAATTCGTCTATAAAGGGTTGAGGCTCTACATTACCAATTTCAACTTTTTCTACTAAATGTCTCAAAAGTTCTTTATCTGAAGGGTCAAATTTTAAACTTGTAGGTAGCCCAAGCCAATCTTGCGAAACTTGAAAACAACATATTATCTTATATACACCATTTGGCTCTCAAGTACAAAGCATTGTGACTTTTTATCTACATATTGTATTCTAAAGAATCCCATTTTTTGAAAATTGATGCTTACATTATCAATAATCTTAAATGATTTGATGTCAAATATACATCAATACCAACATTATTTTGTATTTCTAGCCTATATGTTATTGGTTGCTCAACTATTAAAAGAATTGTTAGCTAGCTACCTTTCAATGAGACCAATTGTTTCAAACCCAAGTACATTCTACAAATCCCTTTATACACAAATTTATTTTGACATTGAAAGATGAGAGTGGAATTTTCTATACCCATCTTGAAAAATTTCCCATGTAATTGGTGGCTACCTTTTATAACTACTGTTTCTCTATTTTATATATGTATTTGGTTTATCTAAAGTATTTTGAAAGGAATTAAACAAGATGGTAGTATTATTCATGTTTTCCATAAAATGAGCAAGGATTATCCAATAGAACATTGGAAGTGACAAAAAATCTTAACTGATTTTTCTATTGGAGGATAAGTACGCTAGCAAAGGACAAGAAAAACAAATCCTATAAATGAAAATGGGAAACAAAAAGGATGCAAGAAGATCATAGCTTTGTATTCTCTACAATACATGTCCCAATTGAGCTTATTCCATTTGAATTTTCAATTCATCGTCAAATTTTACTTCTACATTCATAAAAAATGATTACTTGCATTTTATATAAGGTGATGAGATGGCTACCTTTTGTTAAATTTTATCAACTCTCAATCTTGTGAATGAGAATTGTGTTCCCTAAATTTTTCTCATCTTTAATTTTCTTTTATGGGTTGAGTAGAATGTACTTGGGCTTAAAGCATTGTCTCATTCAAAGGTAGCTAACAATTCTTTTAATGGTTGAGCAACCAAAAACATCTAGGGTAGAAATGTAAAAGAATGTTGGTATTCATATATATTTGACATTAGATAACAAAAGATTATTAAAAATGCAAGCATCTATTTTCAAAAACTAGGATTTTTTTAGAATCTAATATGTAGATAAATAGTCACAACACTTTTTACTTGAGAGCTTAATGGTGTACATAAGATAATTTTTTATTTATAGGTTTTGTAAGACTAGCCTTGACTACTTGCAGGTTTGAAATTCAACCCTTCAAATCAAGAAATTTTGAGACTTTTAGTAGAAAAAGTTGGAATTGGTAATGCAAAGCCTCATGCCTTTATAGACGAATTTATTTTGACACTGAATGATGAGAGGAATTTTATATACACATCTTTAAAAAAATTCAGGTGATTGGTGGCTACCTTTGATAAACAAATCACTTTTCTATTTTATATATTTATTTGGCTTATCTGAATGTTTTTGAGAGGAATTAAAGAAGATGGTAGTATTATTCACATTTTTGATAAAATGAGCAAGGCTTATGCAATAGGACATCGAAAGTGTCAAAAAATATTAAGTGATGTTTCTATTGGAGGAGGGGTACATTGGCACAAGATGGGAAAAACATAGCCTGTAATTGAAAATGGGAATAAAAAAGGATGCAAGATCATGGTTTTGTATAGAAGTACATTGGCACAATATAGGAAAAAAAATCCTATAATTGAAAATGGGAAACAAAAAGGATGCAAGAAGATCATGGTTCTATATACTATACCAAACCATGCTCTTCATGCATCCTTTTTTTTATCATTTTCAATTACAAAATTTGTTTTGCGTGTCCTATGCCAACGTACTTCTCCTCCAATAGAAACATCACTAAATATTTTTGGAAACTTCCGATTTTCTATTGCATAAGTCTTGCTTGTTTTATGGAAAATGTGAATAATATTTCCATCTTGTTTAATTCTTGTCAAAAAACTACAAATAATCCAAACACATATATAATGTATGAGTGTACTTCTTTCCGCTAGGGCATCCGAAAAAATTAGAAATTTTTTGAATTTTGATCGTGAAAATTTTATTTTTTTGAACTGATGCAACAAGTACATTGCTTCAAAGAGGGGAAAAATGTAGACATGAAAAATTGACATCATACATAATCATATTCGCTTGTCAATTGAATAAACCATGTTTAATTGATTAATCTCCTAAGGTACATGATTTAAATTAAATAAATCAACTTTGTTTAATTTAAGTCTTGAATCCCCCTTTTAATTAAATAAACAAAAACTTTATTTAATTAAATCCCAAATTCATATTCCATCCCTTTTGATTTAAATAAACCAAAGTATTTAAATCAAATAGGTCAAAAACATCTAATCATCATCTAAGTTAATTAACCTATGATTAATCTAATCTAACCACCCATCACATCCTCTAGCTTTTCCCACTTGCACCAATAAAACATTTTAATTCATTTATTAAAATCATCATTTTCCCTCAACAACTAATCTTTTGAGAATATTCCTCAAGTTTGAATTTGAAAGCAAGTTGACTTGTCCCTTCCAACATGGCAATAACTTCTCTCTTACATGTCCCCCACTTGGCATTTAAGTCTCCTTTTCTCCCCCAAGAAGCCAAATATCAATTTTGAAGAGGCCAACCAATTCCATTTATTGGAACATTGACCAAAACTTACACATCCTCCATCCACTCACAAGGTGACAAGTGGCTCCTTCCTATTGGTGGATTGTTAGTCCCACATCCTCCATATTGGGAATTCTTCTATCCTTCTTGGTCACAAATAGAGGCCTCCTCTATTTGTTTGACTCCTCCACAATCTTTAGATCTTTCTCCACAATCTCATGCACAAATGCATCATTTCCATTTGAATCCATACCATCTTCATAGAATTTCATATCATTTTCATCATTTATCTTAGCAAGGATTGGGAAAGGAATTCTTTCCATAGAAGCACCAATCCACTATGAGATAGAGTTTGACTCTTGCTTTCTTATGCTTTCACTTAGTTTATTTTGATATCTTACTTCTTTGTTTGCATAGGTAGCATGATCAATTATTTCATAGGGATGATATATCTGATTTTCTTGATTCAACTAACAATACTCATGTTTGTTTGTTTTTGAGAAAAATTTAGATTTATCCTCCACATAATGGCACTAGAAGGAGGGTAGAGTAGATTTGATTCATATTTTTTATGCAATGATTTACTTCTAACTATTTATTAACATAACATTTGTGAAGGTTTCTACAACCTTTGCAATAAATTTGTTTTATGCATATCTAGATTGCATTTCTTTGAAGAGATCTTTCAAATAAATAACGTTTTTTTCAGTTCTTCAACATTTTTAAATATGTTTATGTTACTTGTACTCTCTTATCCAATGTCTTGAATGTTGTGGCTTAACATTTTTCTCTAGTAAGTATTTCATTTGAATAGAAATCTTTAGTAGCTTCCATTCCCTCGTTTCACACATGAGAGTAAAGCTCATTTCTTGGGAAAGCAATCAGTGTAGTCCATGAGCTCACTTTTATGAGGCATTCTCATTTTGCTTAGGGGACTCATAATGTTGTCTACAGGACCTCTCTTTTGATGGTGACATCCATGTTGTTATATATGCCTCCATGTTATGAAATGGAGGCTTCTCTATATGGTTTTGAAATGTGTTTATTATTGTAGATTAACCAAACTATTTTCTTGCTTCAACGTTTCATGCTTGGAGGATCACTACTATTGGAGTCAATAAGTCGGTTCTTTGTTAAAGAAAATAGCCGCCACTATTCATATTGTAAGAGGAACAAGATTATTGTTTGGAGATAGTTCCTATTGTTATGAGGCACAAGATCTCATAAAAATTTGTAGAAGAAGATTCAAAATGAGTTATAACAATCAATTTCCATCGTATTATTTTACTTTATGATCTAACAAAGGGGAAGGAAACTGCCATAACAACAGGTGATGTTATTTTAAAAAAAGAGTTCATTAGAAAGCCTTGGTTACTCTTTACTTGTAACCAACATCATATGATTCCTTCCTGATGGATAATCTACTAGATTTGACATTTCAACCTTGTTTATATGCTTGGAATAATGTATTTCATTATGTGGAGATCATCAAACTTAATAAGTATGTTGGATATTGCGTATCATCTTAAAAATTGCACTTAATGGGAGAAGCAGGCTGATTGAAAGTTTCAAAGATTATGATGTTAGACTACCATTGATATGATAGCATTTTTTCTCAGGTAACTAATACTTTTCTACTCTTAATCGCATTAATCAATGTTGAATGGTCATAGCTATTTTGTTTCTTTCCACCAATAAATATTCTTATGTAGTTGTAAAGAGAGTCATGACCAACAACAGTACCATATGGAATCTCATCTAATGGTCATCTTCAACTATGGTGTTTTAAGAACGTGGACTCCAAGAATTCCATTTGGAAAAATATTGATATTTGAATTTGGTATTCACTCATATCTAGATTTTAGGCATTTAGTATTTGCTCATATGTAATAGTTATTTTCTTTGTGAGAATGTGTTTAAATCAAGAAGAGATACTAAATGTGAGAAGCGACCAGGAGGTGCACAACTAATAAATTTATTCTTACTACGTTAAAAGCTAGTTTATGGTTGTGAGAGCTATTTATGCCTTGTGCATTGAACATTTCCCCCAAAGCTATTTAAATAATCATGCCTTTTCCACTCTTCTTCAGTAATATCAGAAATAACTTAGCATTAATGCATAGATTGAAACATATGGTCTTTTGTCCTTAAATTATTTTCTTAGAGGAATGTGAAGGCTCAACCATCAATGATCGATGAAATCAAATCTCTAATAGCTGCCAATAGTAAATGCGACCTGACGGGTATCTTGATTGTATCAATTATGAGCTAACTTGCTTTCTTTTTTTGTTTACCTTTTGAATGCTAGCTTGGAACCTATGCATTCATGTTAGGTTTAGGAAACTCAACAAGAATAATTTATTGAAGGGTATGTGCAGGATCATCATGGAAAAAACAGGCCCTTAAGTGGCAAAAAAATCAAAAAAGTCAGAGTTAGGAAACTTGAATTAAAATTTTGAATAAGTTATCTATATCATTTAAAAAATATGTAAGAATAGAATCTATAGAAAATTGAATTTAGTTTCTAAATAAATAGGTTTTCTTAAAAAAAAAAATTCTATTTGGTGAAAATTTGAAATTTCAATGTAGTGGTACTTAAATTTTAGGAAAAAAAGTAGGTGTCTGTCTCTAATCACCCTAACCATAATAAAATGGTAATTTTTTTATAATATTTTATATATAAGTAGAAGACTCATGTCCTAAATGTGATGCACATTTTTTGTAATTTTTCCAAGTAAATAATTAATTATGAATTTTTATTACAAATTTTAAAAAATATAAAACTCATATAGTCCACTCACCTTAACTTGGTGAAAACTTCATGAAATTAAAATTTTATTTTTTTAATCCTATAGTATGTGAAGCAAAGAATGTGACACATATTTTGGATTCAAAAAATGTGATACCATTTGAAAGTTATAGATTTTTTTCAATTAGTCTATCGATCAAGAGTTTAGTCATAATTTGAATAGAAAATGAATAATAATTACTTATTAAATTAAAAGTAAAGTATAATTTATATTGGTGGAAAGCTTAGAATCTCCTTTAAAAACCCTTTTCACTTCAGCAATTTTGGGTAAAAAAAAAGTCATCAGCCATATACCCATCATATTGCCACGTTTTGGCCCATCATGATCTTGCACACACCCTGAATGCTCTCTTTGTTCCTGATAGGTCTTGTAATCACTACATTGCATTTAAATTTCATGTTACGCTTGCCAAATGTGTTAGGTTAAGGACTTCTAAAAAATGTAAAACCATTTATTTGTTGTATACTAATATCATTCATCAATATAATAATGGTATGCTAAGATGTTCTCAAAAGACAACACAACTAAATAGTAAATTTGCATGGAACTAATTTCACTATCACAAAAGTGTCACATACAGGGAACTTGGGTAGTCATTCTGACATTTTCCATAAACCTTTGGGAATAAAAATCATTTGTCCAATGTGTTTAGAAATGGTATGCCATTATATCAATTCAGGAATACACATCCTTCATGAAGGTACACCTTTAAAATAGATTTATCCTTTTTTTTATTGACCTTGAGTGTTAAGATAAAGTTGAATGTTGAATGCAGAATCTTGAGATATAGGTGTTTAATATATTTCTAAGATATTAGAATCTCTAAATTAGGCAACAACTTATGATAGGTGACTTGCATTTAATTAAAGTAATTCCATATTCGTCTAATCACTCTTTGCAGGAAGCACAGGAAAATAATGTTGAGCATCATAAATACCCCTGTTGTATATCAAATCACTTGAAAATGGATCTCAAATGATTGATATTTCTTATGTATACTTTTATTATTTACCATGCATGCCTAATTCTTGTTTGTAATTCTTTTATAGGTGAAGGTGGACATTAGAAATCAAGTATTGGAGTTGAGCAAAAATAAAAGCAAGATCAAAGTTAAGGATTTGCACATTGAAACTTAAAATTCATAAAGCATTTTTAAATGGTTTGAGCTTTTGTCGCATGCTTTAATTTTTTGTTTTAGACTAACTGATTTGTTTTTGGGCTTTAAAACGAATGTTACCAAGGCTTTCAATTTTTATTGCAAAGGCTTAAAATGAACATTAGGACACAAACTAAAGTTGGTTTTGGATTTAAACAATTGAACAAGGAAAACTATCACATTTCCTTTAGTGTTTAAAATGAAGTCATTAGTTCTTTGAAAGGCTAAAATGAACAAGTGCTTGAATTGTGTGATTTTGTCTTTTCCACATTTTGAGTACGTATCCTCTCCCCTTGCGCTTCGTGCAATCTAATGTGCAAGAGAAACACTCAAAATGAATTTTATTGCTTTGATCCACCTTTAAGAGAGGGCTTACTATGAGAAACATCTTGCAATAGGAAACTCATAGGAAAGTTCTTGCAAGCATGTTTACCGGTGGGCTATATCAAAGGGTGTGAAATCATGAGAAATTAGCACCAATCCATGCCAACAACATACTGCACCTAATCCCATGCCTTAAGTGGAATGGGAACGGTTGAAAAGCCTTAAGTGGCCAAGCGGGTGAGTGTTTGTTTTGGTGTTCATAGTTTGTTGTCATTAAGAACCTTGTTTGTAGCAACCAACCAGTCCATCCAACGAGTTTATCAAAGTGGTGCATTGGGACTTAGATTCCAAAAATTTACTTGCCATGTTTGATCTTGGTTAAAATATAGAGGTTAAGACTTCATTCTTAACATACCTATATATTTTTTTCCTTGGTTTCATGTAAAATCATCTCTTCTACTACGAAGGGCATGAGGTAAGCCCACCAAGAAAAATGTACCAATTGAGCTAGGATGTTATATTGCTTGTGAGTCAGTTTGAAAACATAGTGCTTGGATCCAAAACATTGAAACCAACATTCAAGGAATCATTAAAATTTCAAACTCTTTAGGAGAAGCAAATATCCTTGAATGAATTTGCATGACATTGCTTTCCCTTGGGATTCATATCCTTATAGGTTTCTAGGAATTTGGATTTCATCTCAGTTTTCTCCTACTAAATTCAACAATAGGAAACTATGCTCTTGAAACCTTTATTTGCGCATAATGGACCTTGTGGAATGAAAAGGAATTAAGACATAGACATTAAGTTTGAAAACTAAGCAAGAAGTGTGTTTATGGTAAAAGGAAAGTCATTAACCAAGATTAACTCAAATTGAACCCCACACATGTGGTTGTTGATCTTTTCATTCTCTTTCGAGCAAACACTGGTCTTTTGGTTTGAACTACTATTAGAGAAAATCATGTTCTTCAATATCTTAGTCTAGTAAACAAAGTCTCTTTAAGTCTATTAGGATTAAAATCAAAACTTTCATCCATCTTTCAAACATCAAAATCAAAATCACCTCATAAACAATTCTTGGAAATCTTGAAAAAATCCATCATCCTAAACTTTGGGAAAATCATTTGAACCAAATAAAAATCATTTCGTTTGATTATATGTGTGTAGATGAATCCTTCTCCACATATTTAGTCAAATTTTTGGTCTTTGTGAACAAGTCTATCCCTTGAGAACATCCAACATCTTGCGGTTTATGAGTTCACTATCTGAAATCCAAAATCAAATCAAATCAAAATCATCTTATTTGCTTAGGTGTTTCTAGATGAATCCTTCTTTACACATTTAGTCAAATTGGCATCTTGTGGATAAATTTACTATAGGACAACATACAACCTCTTAGATTTTATGAATCCAAATCCAAATCAAATCAAACTTCAATCCAAGTCCTAAAGTTTAGTATCCTCTTCAAGGTTTCCTAAGAGTTCCAATCATTCACAAAATCATCCATATTTCATATCTCATCACCATCCTTTTGATCCTTAAAATCTTAGACTTTCTTTTTTGTACCTAGAGTTTGGATCAACCCAAAGGATTAGAGGTTCACCTCCCACATTCTTGAAAATTGATCCTTATTTTACGGTCATAACTAGACCTCAACACAAGAGGAACATGGAATATAAACTTGCTCCATACATCATAAGTAATCCAAATCAAATGAACTTTCAAAACCTTACAATTCCAATTGATTATCAAAACTCACACATATACAATCCATACATGGGATCATTACCTTCTACAAATTTCAGTGGTACAACAAATTTGATTATGCCCAAATCAAAGTTTGGAAAACATTTCCCATTGGTAGATTTAAATCCAAGTCCAAACCTACAAATCTATCAACTAAGCAATCAAGGCATGAGTCTTCAAACAAATGACATTATCCCATCAAATCCCTACATGCTAATTGAGAATGTACCAAGTACAACTTTACCAAACATGAACACTTTGAGTCCAAACTTGGTAAACTTTGGGATGGATATGTTTGTAAATCATACAAATGTTGTTAAAAGTCCAAACAAGATGTTAATGACTTCATGTATTAATCCAAGTCAAGGTAACACTAGGAAAAATAAAAGTTACCTAAATCAAGGCAATGTGATTCCCAACATCAACAATGTTCAATTTCAACCTATCATTCCAAGTCTAAACATCATCCCAAATTAGAACATTGTCCAAAATCAATCAATCCAAGGTAATCCATCAACCACCAATCAAATCATTGCATCAAATCTTCCAAATATACCATTGATATCACAACAATAGGTGGTATCTAACCAAGCAATGACATCCCAACACTACAAAATGTGTTCTCCCAAGGACCCAATACTTCAATCACACAAACCACTATATTCACTTCAAAATTATCTCAACCACACATCACTACATCCAACAAAATTTCGACCCCACCACCACTACCACCAATACCAAATGCAACAAGACAATATAAAATTGCACTAAAAGCTCACTAGGCCTAGCAAAAGGCCATCCAACAATATCTAGCCACACAACAAGCAACATAGGCTCAAAAAGTGAAACAAGCCTCTCAAGCTGCCCAAGCCTCTCAAGCTACCCAAAAAACACAAGCACAAACATGAAAAAGTGATAGCTATTGAGGAAAATGATCAAGATTCGACCAATGACCATGTTGAAAATTTCTCTACATCACCTAATGAGTTAGAGGGCATATCTCAAGAATTCATTCCAAATCATGATCAACATATTTCACCAAAATCTAGCAATGGTCCTTTTCAAGACATATTAACATCCTTTGACCTCATGAATGTCAATATTGAAAGAATCTTCAACTCAAAATTTGATCCAAGTCCACTAAAAAATGAAGAGGATATTGAGCTAATTCATATTCCCAATGACGATATCAAAGAACCCTTTGTAAGCAATCTATCCTTTGAAACTGGCCAATGTAAGGAACTTGATCCAGAGCATGTCGAAAGCAATTCTGAATTTAATCAAGATCAATAATTTGTATCTCCAAGATACTACCATGATCTAATGGACACTCTCCTATCTATACAAGATGTCACGAATGATGATCACATCCACATAGCACATACTCCTACATCTACCCATGAGATCCTTTCCATGGATGGACATGTAGATGATCTTCATTTGGAACATGATTCCTTTACTCCTGACATTATTACACAAAAGAGTAGGTTATTGATTCCTACAGTCAAACTGAGTTGTTGACATCAGGATTAGATATATCCCAAATTCTGACTAAGAACATCATGTATGAAGATATCCAACATTATCCACTCAAGGAAAAATATCACATAGAACAAGATATTTCAGAGTCAGTAGAGCATCCAATAGAAATAACATCATCTTTAGTGGTCATTTATCAAAGGATACATCCTAAAGAAGAGATCTTGGAACATGAAAAATCAAAGCATGAAGGTACTACTTCCACAATAATGGGGGAAACTATGTCTCAAGAAAACGTCAACATAGGAAGCACAAAGAACCCTTATGATGAAACTAGTGTCAATACTACAACCAACCATGTCACGAATCTTCATCCACCCATCATCCCATCCATGAATTGAGACCAATGTCAAAAGAAAGATTTGAATCAAAGAACAATGCATGTTATCAAAGCAATAGAAGTTGAGAAGCATGAAGGACAAATCAAATACATATGGATACCAAAAAATACAAAGAAAGATGATCCCTATTAAACTCCATTAGTCAAAGAAAATATGGGAAAAAATAAAAGAGGGAAATGTATCCATGAAAGATGTCTGCAAAAGAAAAAGTAGGCTTTTCAAGTGACGTGCAAAGTGTATCAAGTAGTCAGTCCTAATTTCATACACACTTTTGTATCCACCCATCATTGCTCATCTTCCCAAGTTTGGAGAATCAAAGGTGCCAAAATATCAACCAATCCATTTCCTATCCCTAAACACACTCCATCCACACCTCCACACATGGTATCTAGTTATCACATTGACCATGTATTAGCAATGACCCTTCATCATAAGGATTCTAAAGGAACTCTATCGCAATGTGCAGACAGAGACAAAGTTAACCTTGGTATCAATAAAGTAGATTAAGAATCCCAAAAGTTGCATTCAAGTGAATGTATATTAGCAAAGAAATTTCTTCAAGAAGGCTATCAATGGCACATCATGACAAAAGCATCTAGATTAGAACTACCTTGTGGTTTAACATGAGCTTTAAATATTTCACAGAAAAATAAAAATAAAATCATAAGCATCTAGATTAGAACTACCTTGTAGTTATAAACCCAAGATCTTCAATCTGCAACACCAAAGAACCTCCACAAGAGATAGAGAGAAGAAACAATGGAAGATGCTATTCCACGAAACAAGGATTGCAGTATGATACAATATGATCAATCCAATACAATACAATGCTATATAATACATTACCAAATATGCTAGAGATGCCTTGCTTATAAAGGCAAGGATAAGAGATAGGATAAGACAAGATCATGACAAGTGTCTTAATCCTATCACATGAGACAACTAACTCATAACTACCTAGGAAAGTGGAAATTCTAGATAAGACAACTAATACTTATCTAGATATGACAACTACTATCCTAAGTAAACTTAACATGTGAATTAAGTCCCCTAAGTCCCTAGTAAAGGAATGAACTAGGTACAA
>VDFB02265699.1:0-16228 GCA_007258455.2 Sequoia sempervirens
TTCATCATGGAATCAAGGTTGATACTAATAATATTTATTATATTTTTAATGTTCCAACTCCTTGTAACATTTATTAATTCCATCATGCCTAGGGTTGAATCCAAGAATTTTTTTTTTTTTTCTAAATTAGCTAACCACACTCTCACTTTCACCTAATTAATTTTAAAAGTATGTTAAATTTTCTTGGAGTAAATAGTTAGATGATAATTCCATCAAATTATATCTAGGTCATTCTCTAGTTCTCAAATTTCCCTTGAAAATCCTCTCATTATTTATACATTTATCATTAATCATGCATTAGGTGCTCTTTTTTCTTAGTTAGACGATAATTATAAGGAATATGTTGTGTATTATATTATGTTGTGTTTAGGAATTGGTTCTCCATTGATAGTGACACAATCAAATAATATAACAAACAACAAAGTAATTATAGTTTCCAATCAAATTAATTTTAATTATCCGCTTCATTTCAAAACCCTTGCCAAAATAAAATTTGATCCTCTAAGATATACCTATCATGGTGTATGACTAAGTGGGTAATTCTTCTAATAAATTTTGAACTTAATTTTATCTCAAAATATACTTTAGGTTCAAGCACTAGTTTTTTATGTAACTAATATGCCTTTATAATTTTCCTCTCTAGGGCTTGAATCATTTCCTAGTGAGAACATTGTCATGATTGATATTGGCCATCCTTGGTAAATGGTTCTCAATGGATCATGATGTAATATTAGGTCAGGGGTAATTGTTGTTGAAAGCAAGGAAGCATATCAATCAAGGATTGATACAATATTATTATAATCTTGATCTAAGGTTAAATAATACAAGCACTATTGATTCTAGTGGAGTTTTTTCCCGAAAGGGTTTCTCCACATATATGTTGTGTCACTTCTATCTTCTTGTCTCATTCTTCTACAATCTTCTGTCTCTTTCTACAATTGGTAAAATTGATCTAAACATATTAATCATACACAAGAATTGTGACAAAGAACACTTAATTAGATCTACAGTCTCATAGTTTTACAAGTTTTGTCTCTTTCTACAATTGGTAAAATTGATCTAAACAGATTAATCATACACAAAGAATTGTGACAAAGAACACTTAATTAGATCTACAGTCTCATAGTTTTACAAGTTTTAAGCTACAATATTACCTCCATATTCAACTAAAACTAACTACATGCAACTGAAGATAACCGAACCATAACTGAACTGAACTAAACTGAATTGAACTAAATTGAATTGAACTGAACTAATACTGAACTGAACTAAACTAAATTGAACTCATGTAAATATCAATCCCTAATTTGTAGGATCTTTACATGCATTACTGAAGTGTTATCAATCCTCCAAACAGTTAACTTAAGCAAGGTGGGTTCCACCTTCCATGTGGGCGCCCCATGTGCTCCTATTTTGTAGGAGCTCTTCTTGGGTGTCCCCACATTTTCTATCATTGAGGAATAATTACAAATGTCAATTTATATGCTCATTTCATTTGAATTTAATCTCTTTCTAATCCTAGTGTTGGGGAACACTTTCCAAGGACTTAGGAGATACATGAAATATGTTTAGGATTGCAATTAAATGGCATCCTATTCCCAACAATTTTAGTCCTCATTCATCCTTCTAGAAACCATATTCCTCTTTCCTTTCACATTATTTTTGAAAGGACTAATAAAATTTGTAAATATGAAGCTCTTATAGTAGGATTACATGTTTCTCTTTCTCTAATCTAGTAGGATTATCAAGGGCTTGGTCCTCAATGCTCTAGTTGTTCTTTCCCTACTTGAATATCTTTAAGGACCCTTATAATCCTCAATAAAATTATTTCTTTAATATCAATTGATATATATTTTTTAAAATTTTAGTAAAATTTACACAAAAAATATTTACAAATATTGTGCTACTTAGAATTTCTAACTAATAGTGTTTATTCTACTATGCTACTTAAATTTAACAAATGATAACAATTCTTGGAGGAATCATAAGGCCAATATGTATATTTGATTGAATAAGAAAAATGAAAATATTAGAATATAAGAAATATAAAATTTTACCATCGAAAACTCTAGAAGGGATAAAACCAAGATGGCAGTAGCAATTGCATGTCTACACGCAGGTTCTCTTTTTTACTAACAAGTTTATTTTTACACTTTCAAATTGAATATTTTGCTTATACTTTTTCTCATAATGTTCAATTTTTTTCACCCTTTGCATTTTCCCTCTAAACATATCCTAATAGATGGTGGATAACCCTACCATGTATTATAAATTCCTCTTTCCAAAAAATGAAGAAATAAAGGTCATTTAAATTATATTATATTCTTGTATCTACATAAGGATGAAAATTCTCTTTCTAATAGAGAATTGGTTAGGAAACTAACTCAAAGATTGTGAAATTATCATGATATCTATGAAATCACCCCCTTGAGGAATCAACTATATTGAAACTATCCCTTGTAAGCATTAATATTTTTATTTTGTTGTGTATTTCTAGAATTTTAAAAGAAACCCCTCAAAACGTTTTATTTATTTATTTTGATCCTTATGGATCATTTGTACATATAATTTATGTTTAATAATAATTTCTTAATTACTATTTAATTTTAATTATTTTAAAGATGGTTTTGAGTATTTTCTTAACACCTTTTCATGAAATGGATATTCTTTCATAATCACTCTAGAGAAAAAGATATATATTTCTTTTAGAGATGGTGTATTAGTCAAAGCATTAAAATAGAGACACATAAATATTGTTTATCTAGATATTCTAAATTTTACTTATGAAGCTCCCATATGTAGGGTATGTTAGCAATTGAGATGATGGTGTTAGTGATCAATATATTATAATTTAGAATTAAGTTATTTGGATTTCATTAATGATGGGATATCTATAACATTGTATGAATTGATGGTATTACATATGTAAGTCATCTCATGGAGTGATTATCATGTTATTTCAAATTTTCCTATAGAGATAATTTAGGAGGATATTAGAGATCATAAATCTAAAAGGTCTTGCTTATTTATAATTTTTGAAGTTATATGTTTTAGAAGGTTTTCTTCCTCTTTTTCTTGGAGATATTTCATTTGAAGAGGAATGAATTTAGTTATTTGTATATCATCATCTATCATATGACTTAAACCTTGAAGAGAACTTCTTAGACTAAGAAATATTTACTATAGTTTTTCATAGATGGTATATATTTAGTGATTTACTTAAAATTTTATTTCCTTTAAAGAAAATACACTTTGGGTGATTTAATTATTTTGAACATTTTGACTTTATTAAATTCTTAAAATTTATTATTTGTTTCATATTTTTGAAAGTGGATTTAGAACTTGTAAAGTTCTAAACATATTCAATGTAATATTTAGAGCTTGAAGTGATCAAATTGTATTACAATTCACATATTAATCCATCAATTGTTATTAGCTCCTATAAGTTTTTGTCATGTATTTCTTTACATATCTAAGATATGACTTTCTTGGATATGACTTTCTTTTCAAAAAATCCTGAAAAGATTATGATGGTACTTCATTTGAGCATTCAATTTGACTTTATTTAGTGAAGATATGATCATCCCTTAGAATAATTCAACATTTCGAGTGCCCACCACTTCAAGAAAATGCTTTTAAGGGGGGATATGATTGTCTCATGATGGATCATTTATGATATAACCATTTTCATTCTTCTTTTTGAGTTGGGTCATCTCATTTAGTGTGTGGCATGTGAAATTTGAAGATTTGTGATGCTTATTTGAAGTTGTAAAAGATGTCCACCTTTGATGTATACAAGTACAATAATATTTTTAAAGTTGTGGTAGTTGCTTGATTTATCAAAAAGTTATCATTGGAAATGTTGAAAGCTCCCCTTTATTTAAAAAAATATTTTGAATGTCACTTTAATCCCCACCCCCTTCAACTTGATTTTTGTTTATCAAGTCCCACTAAATTACAAATTCTTGTGGTACACACATTTGGATTATTTCATCTTATTTATACCATGTATACCTTATGTATTAAGATTGCATGTGTCAGTGAGACTAATTATTCATAGTGAATATTATGTTATTAGTGTTATTAGGACTAGTGCCATTATTGGATGGATCTATCTTATTGTCATATGTATGAATGACATATAAATAGATATAATGACTCTCATCACTTCATCCAGTATAATTTTTATTTTAAAATTTTGTTGATTCTCCCTATCTTTTAGCACCTTTATGCATATCAATGCTCTTTCTCTATATGTGGAATTTATGTTTCCATTTGATATGGATCTTGTTTGTATAATTTGACACTTTCATCACTAGACATTCAAAGCATGCTAAAATTAAAAGCCCTTAATGAAGCCAACTCACACACCAAGTCTAACATATTATGATAAACTCTTGCCGATGAATTTCATTTGATTTCTAAATATCTACATCTATTACATTTAAACCAAATTAACCGAAGCATAAAATCTTCAACTACCATTGACAATCTAAAATCTTCTTTCATTTGTTACGAGTTTATTTCTCTAATTAGTTGACAAGATTTTTTCTTATGTTTAAAAAGTTCTCACACAAGAAAAAATTATTCAAACACATAAATTATTTCATTTTATGAAAAAAAATATTCTTCTCAATATTTCAAAAAAAAACAATTAACACATACATATTCTCCATAATAAAGTTCTACTATACTATTTAATAATATAAATATTAGTAAATATATTATAACTTTATATAATTTAATATTTTATTTTATTTTTCTTAACTCAGAGGTATCCCCGTGACCCAACCCAGCGACCCCTCTCACCTTATCTTGGGCTTATTTATTGTCAAGTTGGGGTTCGGGGGAGGACGAGCTGAGGCGATACTAGTCTTCTGAGGATGGGCGCAAACACCCGCAGTCCATTGAATGAACCCAGTCATTGCGTGAGTCAACCCTACGACCACATAGAGCATACCCAAATCTTCGAAACAACTACACTACCATGGAGGGTCTTAAATTTACTATCTTAACCCACCCCTACAAACTCAATTAGGATGAGATAACTTCCACGTTACCTTAATTTCCAAAGCATCTCTATTGTAGCTGTTAATAAATCAAGACAATGGGGAGACGAATATCTCGTGTCCATATAAGGAAAATAGTCCTTGAATATAATTTGGTGGAAACTTGATGTGAAAAAGACCATTCACTTGTTTTTGGCAGGGAGACGTGATAAGAAAATTTGAAAGAACCTTTGCTTTTTCCGTTTTTTACCAGGGGTTATCTACAAAGTGGGGGAAATGGCGTACGAAATGGAATGATAAGGACTTCCCTGTATTCTCGAAAGAGACGTGCACAAGGTCCCATCAACTTTCAAACTTTTTCATTTTTTAAAATGAGCACGTGTTAGATTATATTTATCGAAAATATTTTTCTTTTACAATATTTTTTTAATATTGTTAATTATATGGAATGAATGTGGAAGTGTTAATTAATCAATTAGATTAATTACAAATAATTTATTTACATAAATAAGTTGAGATTAATGTTTTTTTAGATTGTAGGACTCAAGTAGTTTCCCCTATAAACTACAGTGTACTTGATAAACTTTTTTCCACTTGACACTACCTCGTGATCTCTTGCCTGCAACAAGATGTTTTAGCCAATTGAACCAAGGCCCCCACCTCAAGAGTAAAATTTTTTAATACAAATATAAAATTGAGATAATTTAAATGTGATATTTAGTTTGTAATTTGATGATAAAAAATGTTATAAAAGATTCAAAAAAATATTTGATGTATTGGAATTTTAAAACTTAAATGACAATTTGACATTTTTTAAATTGATTATTTTTTCTCAAGTTTATTTATGATGTGCAAACTTGATCTTAATGTGTTGGGATCTAAATTGATGTGAGGACTTATATTGTAACTCATGGATATAAATTGGTAGAATGTGGATTGTTATAACTCAATTGCCTTGGTCTTTTGGTTTTCAAATCTAAGGACTAGTAGTGTTTTAAAATATCTTTGAGAATTTGTTGAATTGAGAAGGTCACATTCTTCTCAATCACACCCCTAGTTGGACTAGATTTATGTCTCTAAGAAAAAATTTCAAAGACAATAAGAAAGCATGCAATGGACCTAGGATGATGTACATGCAGACAAAGGAAAATAGATTATTATTTTAAACTCTTTGAATTAGATGTTCTTTTCACATTTCAACGTGATTTAAAATGAGTGAATGCATGTCTTTAAATGTAACAACCAAATAATCAAATCAATGCAAACATGTGTTAGGTTAGATCGCAACAACTAGTAGGAGGGAGCCAATGAAATAAAATTTTAATTTGGATTCTGAAACTTTAGGGCTCAAATCTATTTCTTCAAAAGTGACCTAGGTCATGTCCCCACTTGATTTTTTTATGAATTGTCACTACACAACATAACTCACAAAAGAATGCTACTTACATGTATGCCCCCTCCAATTAACTACACAAAAAAATTTTAAAATGGAGGAAAGGATAGAAAAATATGTTAGAAGCACATAAACATTGTAAAAGATATTATCATAAGATAAACATGTAAATATACATATCATAAATTTACATTTAACATGGGATACAAAAATGGTTGCCTCTAATGAAAGAAAATAATGGTAGCCATAAATGTTGAATAAAAATTATATAAACACTCGTAAAATTTAAGAAATAAAAATGAAAAGGTCCATGGCATGTAAACATGTGAGCATGAAGAGCTTCAACATGATATATATCTATAAATAAAAGATAACCATTATGACATGTCATAGAGTATGAGGTAAACATCATACATGGAATATAAGGAATCATGGTTAAATCAAGTGTACTAGTAAATATGTGAAATTAACATGAAACATGCAAATTACAAATAACAAACACATAACATAGTAGGTAGGAAAATTAATAAATAATATAGGAAATCATAGAATTTGAATATTATGAATATAATAAATATAAGACACTCTTTGTCAGGACTTACTAAAGTTTGAGAATGTTGGTGTTGTTCCTATTTCTTAGAGTTAATTTATTTCTTCTTAGTTTTTTGTCAAGGCCTTGGGCTCTAACATAGAACTTGGAAACTTTTGGTTTTGCTTTTGAGTTCTATTTTTCCCTATTAGGCCTCAATGTTGGGATTAAGGTGTCTCAACCATTGCAAGTACTAAAATTTAAATTAGTGATTATTTATTTATTTTATGCCAATGTTTGTTGCCTACTAATGTCATGTCATATTGTGGGACCTACCAGTTGAGATGATATCCTACATGGAGATTACTGTATGACATGTAAGCTACATATGTAGAAGTAGGTATTCCACTTGGTGGACCCCACTGGAGGCTAAATTAGAGGGAATTTTTCAAGTTATAATTTTGTATATGATTGGTTATGATAGATTTTTTAATTTCCTTGTCTAATGATAGATTATGATAGTGGAAGAGCTAAGTAAGAGTTAACTATGATAGGTGGGCCCCATGTGATTGAGGCGCCTATGAATGCAAGGTGTTTTCATGCATGTAGGTACATTTCATGTGGGATGGGTCCTATACATGAGGATATATATGTTTAAAATGGAAAATAAAATCAATTGGATCCCAATTATGATAGTGCACTTCATGCAAGGTTTTTGCATGCATGAAAGTGTTGTGCGTGTCAAAGAGACTCAAGAAAAGAATGCAAGAATTATATCTTGCCATGTGGTAATACTAGGCATCCATATTATCTTGTGGAGTTGTATTAATTTGGTACTTGCTTATTTTGTTTAGTAGTATAGGTTTGAATATTTCATAGGTACCATTATGCTACCAGAATCATTCTAGAAATCCTACTATAGTTGAAGAATCCTAACTGAGCTTAGCTCTATGAATATATTGTAACTTTGATTTTTTACTAATAATACAATTTGTGTTGTGCTTTTGGAGTGTAGCATTTTTTCTCTCGAAAGGGTTTTCCCCACACAAATGATGTTGTTATGGTTTATCCCTTTTTGCACATTTTAATTAAGTTAAATGAATGTGCATTTCAAAATGTAACTAATAAGGGTTTGAAGAAAAAATTGTATCATATTCCCCACTTATATTGGTTTAGGAATTTGATTCCTTTTACCTAACTTCCTTTTAGTTGGTATTATATCTTGGCTAGTTTTGATCTCATTGTTGGGTTGAGGGGTTTTTGTATTGATCTTTGTTTTAGTGTGAGATTTTATAGAAGTATTTTTTGTGACCTTATTGCAAGTGTTACACCCCATTGCATTGTTACTTATTTACTATTAGCTTGATGAGTTAAAATGCTTTAATATGATTGTGTTATGTATAAGAATTCAGATGGAAAATATGATGAATAAATGTGAAATTCAATTTAATATTTTAGATGATTCTAGAGATGAAAATATATGATGCATGTGAATACAATTCTATTAGCTAACTACTATTGTGATGCACTAAGTTGAATGCAGGAACAGATTTGAACCTCTAAAAGAGAGGGGGAGTATCACTCAGGAGAAGAACTTGGTTTGGTAAACCTTAATGAGCTAACTGACATGCACACACTCACATCCTAGATAGGTCAATTTGAGTCAAGTTAAGTATAGAATTGGTAAGTAACCTTTTGTTAGTATTTGAGTATATCTTGTATTGGTACATGGTTTTTAGTCTTTGAATGTTCATGTTTGGGGTTATGTGATTGAGTCTTTGTGATAAGTATAAGTTCTTTTCATATTTTGGTTTATATATTAATTGATCGTTATATAAATAGAAGGTATATATGTATATATACACATGTCTATGATAACTCATACGTATGAATATATATGTACATGTGTATACATAGGTAGACGTACTTACATATATTCATGTATGGATATGTCATCATGTGCATGGGAGCATCGATTGGACATACAAGACATATATATATACACATTTTATATATGTGCACTAATCAATGAATATGTAAATATATGTGTTTAAGTATGAATATTAAAATAATAGTATTTACATATATAATATATATATATACATATATTGATATATATGTATATAATTATGTTAATGTAAATGTATATACATATATATTTTATACTTACATATGTATATATGTGTATATAATTATTTTAATATATGTTTATATATATTTGATTGGAACTTGTAATGCATTTAATGATCATGTGAATATAATTATATAATTATATAATTATATATATATATATATATATATCATATATATTATATATTGTTTGATATATATTAAAAGTGCTTTGTAATAAACATGGCACATATAGAAAGCATTGCCATTTATAATGAAATGGCTAAGTTATGACCTACACACATATAACACATAAAAGGAAGAAGTCTTAATTCATATGACAACGCATAAAGTATACACAAATGATGAATTCATAATGTGTTGACTTGGTCATACCCACACATGAATAAAGGGCACTTAAGTATGATATGTTGGTGCCATATTCTATGAAGTATAAATCATAAAGAATTCTTTTAGTTGTGCCTTAAACAAACACATAGCCTTCTTATATATATATATATATATTATATATTAATCATATATATTATATATTGTTTGATATATATTAAAAGTGCTTTGTAATAAACATGGCATATATAGAAGCATTGCCATTTTTAATGAAATGGCTAAGTTATAACCTACACACATATAACACATAGAAGGAAGAAGTCTTAATTCATATGACAACAAATAAAGTATACACAAATGATGAATTCATAATGTGTTGACTTGGTCATACCCACACATGAATAAAGGGCTTTTAAGTATGATATGTTGGTGCCATATTCTATGAAGTATAAAGCATAAAGAATTCTTTTAGTTGTGCCTTAAACAACGGATAGCCTTCTTATATATTAATCATATATATTATATATTGTTTGATATATATTAAAAGTGCTTTGTAATAAACATGGCACATATAGAAGCATTGTCATTTATAATGAAATGGCTAAGTTATAACCTACACACATATAACACATTAAAGGAAGAAGTCTTAATTCATATGACAACGCATAAAGTATACACAAATGATGAATTCATAATGTGTTGACTTGGTCATACCCACGCATGAATAAAGGGCGCTTAAGTATGATATGTTGGTGCCATATTCTATGAAGTATAAAGCATAAATAATTATTTTAGTTGTGCCTTAAATGAACGCATAGCCTTTTGATAAGCATGAGACTTAGTCTCAACCATGAGCTTGCTGAGGTAGTCGACTTTGGCTGAGGTAGTCAACTTTTACTTCAATAAGGAAACCTATAGGTTGCATTTCTCGAGTTTAATCTTTGTTGACATCAAGATATGAGTGACTCATTCTTAATTGTGAAGCTAAATGGTTTAGGTATTTTCAAACTAATGTTTTAATCAACCACCCCTCACCTCTTGAGCTTAGTCGATACATTTATAATAGGAAGGTGGAAGATTTTAGAGCTTATTTGTAGCATTAATATGCTCATATTTTAGTATATATAGAGGTCTCCCTCTACCCTTTTGTTACCATTATTCATTATGATTTATTTATCCACCATTCTATTATAGTTTTTTGTGCAAGCATATATTTGAGGGTTTTTGGCGAGAAAGAGAGTTTTTTGTGAATTTGTGTTTATTGAGAGTTCTTAAGAGGAGGCTAGAGTTTGGAGATAACTTGAGCATTGAAGGAGTAGCAATCGTGGTTGTGGAGGTTGAGGTTGGAAAGTAGTATTATCAGTTGGAACTTTAAATCCAGGCATGTTGATTTCTATATCTCTAACCTCTTTATGTTGACATGTTATTTTAATGTCATAGTTTGTGGAAAGATGATTTTGAAAGCATGATAAGCTTGTTTTTATGAACTTAGTTATTTCTTAGTTTGGAATAATCTTGTGTGATTCATGGTTGAGCCTTGAATTGATGAAACCCTTTAATATGGGAATACATATATACTAAATTAGAGTTTGTGTGGCTTTAGTGCTACTAGAACTATACATAGTTTTTCAAGACTATATGAATATTACATGAAAAATGAAATGTGGATTATGCTACTATCTTGTAAGTTTTTTTATGAAAATATCATTTTTGAACATGGGTAGTTAACTTGGTTATTCCCGGGGTTAGAATAATCCAAGGGAAAGGGACTAACCTAAATGGTTACTAGTACATGAGTGCATGTATAGTTAACTTTCTTATTCTTGGGTTAATGGAGTAACCTAGTTGTATAATACTTTTGTCATCATTTTAGATGGAATGTGTATTATGACTTGGTTATTCTCGGGTTAATGGAGTAACCTAGTTATACATTTGGTTATGCCATCACCTTAGACAAAATGTGTGTTATGATTGTGAATGGTCAATACCAAATAGAGCTAAGAGTGGGTAAATGGATGACCTACACTCAAAGTACTAGGTGTTGAATTCTTTGGCCAAAGTATTGTCAGTTCATTGTGATCTATGATTACATTCTAGGAAGGAAAGTCATATGTGTAGGTTGTAGCAAATGCATGGTAGCTCTAGATATGTAGGACACAACACTATACTCAGGAAGGCCAGGATTATGGGGTTATCAAACCAATATCTTCATCAAAGGGTAGGGCCATCTTACTAGTTAGGTAGATGTGCGAGGGACCACAGTAAGTCCGTGGTTGGAAAAAAAGTGCTTGAGTGATGCTCTCCCCCATATAGTTGGTGACCGGGATTTGAGGATGTAGCGCCAGTTTGGGGACACCTAAAATATAGCACCACCTAATGGGAACATCTAGAAGGTATGCACAAATATTGGGGACATCTAGATCATTGTATTCTAATTGTATATCTATTTCATTAAGCACATGGAAGCTATGTTTGTGAAAAAAGTATTTCTATTCTTATTAAGAAATTGTAATTGAGAAATGTAATCATGAAATTATGTAATGTGGATTCATTACTTGGAAATTTGTAATAATCCTTTTTAAATACAACAAAAAGTCTAAAATAAGTTTATTTCAAATGTGCTTATTATTATTGAATTTAAAAAAGAAAATTTGTATTGCTAAATGTTGTTATCTTAAGCTATTCACTTGTGGGCTAAACATATTAAAGTTCAATGGGTAGAAAAATAGGCATGTTACACGTGGTATTAGAGCCAGGTTCAACACTTGAACCTATGCACTAATTGTTCTTTCATCCAACATCATATGAGTCTAATGTTTGGAATTCTTGTGTCAGGATGGTGCGTCTCAAGACGATTGCATGGAAGTCAGTAATCGGTAATGAACACTACCTAAAGGAAAATAAAGAAAGGGAATACATTGTTCAAACCATAGAGGGCACCAATTATGACAACACAATTTGGCTAAGTGACATTGATACTTTTAGTCATGCTATATGTCACATTAGTCAAGAAAGAAGGAGGATGCGTGAGGATATTAACTTTGTCCCTCCTATATCTCCTACCAAGTTAGATTCTTTATCACTTTCCAGGGATATGCCCTTAGTATGTAGTGTTAGTCCTACTATGATCTTTAGGGACCCTCATGTTCTTCCAATGTCAGAATTTATTGTAATAGCCTCAAGTGGAAAATTAGAGGGATATGTCTCCCAAAACTATGTATCTAAGGATAGGTCTGAAGGTTATTTTCCTATTGACAGTGAATGGGAACAAAAATACGAGGGGTATACCCCGCTTAGCTATGTATCATAGAGTGAATCCAAGGGATACTCTCCCCTAGACTATTTGAATATTCATTCCATGTGAATGCAAGGATATTGAAACCCTATTGATCTAAATGAAAATCATGTTTTGGAAAAAATTGTGTATGTGTTCTTCATTTAAACTTTTTATATATGAATGTTGTTCTTTGGAAATGTTTTAAATTCTATGTAAACCTTCCTAGAATCTAATTGAAAATGAAACCTCCAAGTGTAAACTTTCGTGTCGAAAATGGTTAAAACTAGAGCCAACCTTGGGGGAAGCCAAAAAGTAGGCCAAGGAGCAGAAAATTCAAAGGATAAATTGGATCATATTTAACCATGATGAATGAGACAAGACAAATAATTGGGAACCTTGAGCAAGAGGTAAGGGGAAAAGAAAGGAAGGAACAAGAAGTTCTTAATAATGATAAAGAAGGGGAAATTTCCCATGGTCATACTTAGTCTAGTGAACATGAGGATGATGAATCATAGTATAGGTTGGAGAGAAGAAAATAGAAATGACTTGGTAGTGAGTTATCTCAAAATAAATAAATAGATCACTCCTCTGAAGTTTGAAGGAAGTACTAGTGGGGATGTGGTTGAGGCATGGCTCATAGAAATGGAAAAGTATTTTGAAATCAAGAATTACTCTGAGATAACTAAAGCCATTTTGGGAGCTTTCTAGTTGGTTGGTGAAGCATCCAATTGGTGGATGAATAAAAAGATGGCGCTTGGGCTAAGTTCCTTAAATCTTACTTGGAGTGAATTTGTGGAATTTTTTTGGAAGTGGTGGCTACCTCAACTCTTTTACGATCAAAAGCTTACCAAAATTTAGATTCTGAGAAGAGGAGATTCCTAGGTTAATGAATATTGGGAGAAAGTCACTTGTATCCTAAAATGTGTACCCATGTACCAAAGGGATGAGCGTTTTCACATAAGGAGGTTCATTATGGGCCTCAATTCCCAAATCAATGGTGAGGTAGAATGCAC
This sequence comes from Sequoia sempervirens, assembly GCA_007258455.2. Classification (NCBI taxonomy): domain Eukaryota; kingdom Viridiplantae; phylum Streptophyta; class Pinopsida; order Cupressales; family Cupressaceae; genus Sequoia; species Sequoia sempervirens. Next base: position 13,679 of record VDFB02265699.1, read on the forward strand.
GGTCTTGCTACCATGGACTTGGTGTATGAGAAAGCCATTAAGAAAGAACAAAGGCTTAAATCTATCTCAAACCATCGTGAAAAGAATCAAAAGAAGTTTAATTGGTCACAAGATAATCAAGCTTCGCATAAGCCTAGTGAAGGGTAGGAATTTCAAAAGAAATGGGACAAAGGATTTCGTAATAGTCAGAATGACTCAAGAAGGGATTGTAGGGGGAACGACAACAACAACAACAATGCTAGTATGAATGTAATAAGTTTTGGAAGGCTTGCATAAAGGAATGAACTATTGAGAGGGTGTTATACTTGTGGTGGAGACAACTTTGCATATCAGTGTCCCAACAAACCACTAGGGACACAACCACAAGGGAATCAACTACCTTCTCAATGAGCAATGTTCCAGCAAAAGATACACATTGCATTAAACAATCAACAAGCAGAATACCAAATCACTCTTGTGGAAATATCAAGTACTTTGTTTGGTACACCTATTTCCATTCTTATTGATACTGGTGCCATTGATTTCTTTTTCTCCAAGTATATCTAGTAAAATTTCTTGAAAAGCTGGCTATATGGAAATGTCTTGGATTGTTGAATATGCAAACTAGACAAGAGCTAAGGTGGAGCAATGTTTATTCAAAGCAAGGGTTGAACTTCCAAGTTTTTCTTCTAAAGTGAATTTGTATGTAGCACCCCTAGGTTCTTATGATGCCATTTTAGGGATGATTTGGCTATGGAAGCATAGAGCCAAAGTATATTGTCATTGAAAATAGTGGAATATTTAGATGATATTAGAAACTAGGTGTTCTTGTAAGGAATTCCTAGAGAAGTTAAGATGTGGTAGATCTTCATTGTACAGATGCATAGAGCAAAGAAGAAGGCATGTCAACTATTCATTGTGAAAATTGAGAAACTTGTGAAATGAAATGAGTTCATTTCTCAAGATGATGTAGTATACTATGGACCTCAAGACCTCTAAGAAGCTGAAGAAGGTGAGGTGGTGGAATTAGGAAAATTAGATATGGAGAAATATCCTATCTTACAGAATTTTATGGATGTATTTCTAGATGAATTACCTAGATTGCCTCCAAAGAGGGTGTTTGATTTCTCCATCGACATAGTTCCAGGGGCAGAGCCTATATTCAAAGTGCCATATAGGATGACTATGATATAATTAATGGAGTTAAAAGCTCAGTTGGAGGAATTTTTGTCCAAGGGACTGATTAGACCTAGTGTTTTACCCTAGGGAGCGCCTATGATCTTCGTGAAGAAGAAAGATGGAACAATGTGCTTGTGCATTTATTATCATTTGCTTAATAAGGAAATGATAAAGAATAAGTGTGTGTTATTGTGTATAGATGATCTCTTTGATCAAATGTGAGTAGCGGCTATATTTTTAAAAATTGATCTATGATCAAGTTATCATCAACTGAGGATCAAGGATGAAGATATTTTCAAAATAGATTTTAAGACTATTATGGTCATTATGAGTTCACGATCCTACATTTTGGGCTAATGAATGCACTTGCAACATTCATGAACTTGATGAACAATGTATTTAGGAACTGCTTGGACAAGTTTTGTGTTGGTCTATTTGGATGATATTCTTATCTACTCCAAGAACATAGAGGAATATCTCCATCATCTAGAGATTATTTTCCAGTGATTGAGAGAGCATAATCTATATGGGAAACTCTCCAAATGTACCTTCTTTCAGAAAGAAGTGTAGTGTTTGGGTCATGTGATTTTAGTTGATAGGATTGTAGTTGATCCAACAAAAATAATAGTGCTTAAATGGCCAGTGCCTAAGAATGTGCCTAAAGTTAGAAGTTTTATGGGTCTAGCTAGTTACTATTGGAAGTTTGTTGCAAATTTTTCTAGAATAGATTTTCCTATTACCTCCTTATAGAGAAGGGGGAATAAGTTTGAATGGATAGAGAAACGTCAAGCATAATTTGATCAACTAAGGAGAAGTTGACCATAGCTCCAATATTGAAGGTACCAGATTATGATTTTATAGTCATCATAGATGCTTCAAAAGAAGGTCTAGGTGGAGTTTTGATGCAAGTTGGGTGAATCATAGCCTGAGTCAAGGAAGCTAAAGCCTTATGAGAAAAATTATACTTTGCATGATTTAGAATTAGCAACAATTGTTCATGCATTACAGATGTGGAGACACTATCTGTTGGGAAAACCTTTTGAGCTAAAGATCGATCATCACGATCTACAATATTCATTTACTCAACCAAATCTGAATGCATGATAAAGAAGGTGGTTGGAATTGATATTTGACTATGATTTTAATATCAAGTATATCAAGGGGAAGGAGAATCAGGTTACAAATTCCCTATGTTGTAGGAGGCATATCTCCTCAATGATATCAATTCAAACTGATTTCAAGGGTCAAGTGTTGTATAAGTTCAAGGGTGATGAATACTATGAGTAATTCAATCAAGCACTCTCAGATAATCTGAAAGACCCAAGGTATGAAGGATTTCATTTTGAACTTGATGGTTTTTTAAGGTTTAAGGGAAGAATCTATGTACCTAAC